>CATIWC010001342.1:0-222500 GCA_948472305.1 Vicia faba
ACTCCTACGGAAGTTGTTCAACTCATTATAAATAATCAGCAAGTAATACACCCAAAAAATTTATATTATGGCTCCATGAACTTAATAATCATTAGGTCAAAAATTTAATCAACAAAAAAAATGCTCCAAAACAAAAATCTGCCCTCCTTAATACTACAAAAATCAGCCCCAAAACAATAGATCTATCAAGCCATGCCCTAAGTTGAAAATACAATTGCTTGGTCTTAAAACATTAGCATAAAAAATATAAAATAATTGACAAACCAGGCCATTATTCACCATGTGTTTAGCTTAAAACAGGGGATGGCAAACTAAGTGAATGGCTAGTTGCTTGGCTTCTGTATTTCTAATCTTAATTTAATAGTACCTCTATTAAAATAATATATGGAAGTCATTGTTAGAAACTTCACTGATATATGCAAATCTGAAAGTTGAAATCACTTTAATAACCTACGTAGAATTAATAAAAAAAATATTACCTTGATGAAAAAATCTGGAACTTTGTCATCAATTGTTAGTCGTTTATGATTTCTTCAATTTTTTTCATCAAAATCTTGAATTAACAAAGCGTCATAACAAACATGAAATCGAAATAGATATTTAAAATAGGGTACCTTTTGTGGAAGTTAGATGGATTTGAATCGGATAAGTGAAAAGCCTAGGAATGACATAAACAATTTTAGAGGAAGACAACCTAACGAAGACAAAGAAAACCATTATGACAACATAAGGCGTCGACATTCACTGCCACGCAAAAGGTATACCTGTTAACGATGAAATAAAAAGGAGAGAGAGGCTCTGTAACATACTTGGTTGAAGGTAAGCGCGGGCGTGCGCTAGGGCGGTTGAGCGAGCAAACGTGCTATAAAGATCAGGATATGAAAAAGCGTAAAAGATTCTTATAAGTTAAAGATATGGTCGATGAATGAAGTAGAATGGAAGTGCATGCAAAATGAAGAACGACTAATTAGGGAAATTAGGGTTGAGGTATTGTTTTTCTCATATTAGAAAAATAAAAAAATAAAAATGGAGAAGTTGGAAAAAATGTGTTAAAAAATTGAAGAAGAAAAAAAGAGAGAATTAAAAAAGAATAACATAAGGATTGAATACGGTTAAATCGAGGAGGAAAAAACCAAAAAGAGAACGTTCTTATGTAAATTTAATTATTTTTAGAAGTTAAGTTAATACGCCGTTTAAAACTGACATTTTAGAATTAACATTACATCGTTTCCAAGAACCGTCATAATGTAAACCAAAGAATGGCGGTTTTAATAAACACTATAATAAAGCTTCCATAATTTACGCATTTTTTATAGTGATATGAGGATTGGATTGGTGATGAGTTCACGTCGTTTGTGCTTCACTGGTAGAGAGATATGTGTTATCCCTTCATTTTGTTTGCCATTCGGACTCCACTTATCCACCAAATCAAGTAAACTGCCACCTTGAAGCTGTTTTTGGAATTCTACTAACGATTTACTAATAGAAGGACTAATGTGATTATGTTTTGAAAATTAAAGAACCGAAAAAAATTAAGAGAACAAAGTGAACCAAAGGATATAGTTAAGGGGACCAAAATATATCTTTTTCCTAAAATAAAAAGTAAAAAGATCCAAATTCATGCCAAACAACATTAATTTAACATGGAATAAAATTACACACACAAATAAATATCTAAATGATGTATTCATTCTATTAAAAACAACATTAAAAAAATTGAGCAGAAGAAACCAACTCTAACAAAATGATTTCCCTTTTCATGTAAGATGCACTCTAATTTTAAATTCTATTAGTGGAACTAAGACTCAAGTACAGGTTATGTGAATTTGGTTTATTTCCACGGCAACTAAAAACACAAATTGATGCCGACAGTTGATTATGGATTAATATTTAATATTTCCTAATTTATTTATTATTTATTTGGAATATTATTGGTTTTCAATATTAAATAAAATAGTTATAGGTTAATATTTAATATTTCCTAATTCATTTTTATTTATTTTGTATAGATCTTTTTATTGAACATTATTAAAATAAGATGTTACTTAACTCTTTAAAAAGTGAGATTGTTTTTACAATATTCAATTAAATAATAATTCATCATAAAAGTGAAATTTGGACTAAGAATGTGTTTTAAAAACACCGTCTTATAGTCATTTCCTAGTAACAAACTAACACGCATTATTACAATTGCACTTATTTTTTACGCAACATAAAAAAATCTAATATAGGGTTTAGATGTACAATATTTTAAAATTAATGTGTTAATTGTGCAAGTGAACTCTATTATTCTAAATTAACAATAATAATATGTTGTGTTCCTTCTTGACATAATTTTCTCTGGTTGCAAAAATGATTATGAATAGTATTATCATAAGAAATTTTGCAACATAATAATTCTTATAATTCCTATAACCAAATAAATAAATATTAATCTTTAACTTATATTTTAGAAATTCATTCTATAAAAGTATATTATAATTCAACTACAATAAAAGAGACACAAATTAACATGATTAAAAATTAGGATAATGTAGAAAAAAAAGTGATTCAAATTATGATATTGTTGTAAAAATCTTTAAATTAAATTTTTATAATACAACAATAATCCTAATTTGTTAACATAAAACCATGAATGAATATATATCAAACAAGTCCAACATCTGTTAAGTAGTATCTGTAAATAAAATTTACATTTCAAACAAGTTTGGTTAAATAAATAAATATATACTAATTATCATACATTTTAAAATATATATATATATATATATATATATATATATATATATATATATATATATATATATATATATATATATATATAATATATATATATATATATATATATTATATATATATATATATATATATATATATATATATATATATATATATATATATATATATATATATATATATATATATATATATATATATATATATATATATATATATATATATATATATATATATATATATATATATATATTATATATATATATATATATATATATATATATATATATATATATATATATATATATATATATATATATATATATATACTATATATATATATATATATATATATATATATATATATATATATATATATATAGTATATATATATATATATAATATATATATATATATATATATATATATAACTCAATATCATACATTTTATAATTATCATACATTTTAAAATATATATATTTATATATATATTAGAAAACTATTATCAATTTTTAAAACTCAATTTTAACCTCAAAGCGCTAAATGCTTGACTCTCACAAAACTTGAGGTAAAAATAATCTATGTAAGAAAAAATATATGTTGTTTTTTTATTTAATGTTTTCTTTTGAACTTGATTTAAAAACAGAAAGAAAAATAAAGAAAAGCAAACAACGTTTAAAGAAGAGAAAGGTTTTTTACGCACAATTTAACATCAATATCATATTTTCTTAAAATTACTTATTATTTCTATACATTTTTTCTTTTAGTGAAACTGATATAAATATTTATTTAATGTCTATTTTATAATTACATGTTATTTTAAAAACATAAAAAATTATTTTAAAAAAATTAGTTATTTGATAGTGAGTAGATATATAACACATAAATATAACAAGAGATTTATGCTCCTAATATATAATAGTGGGTAGAATTTACCACCAAATTATACTTCTAACTTATATATAAAGAGTTCATTCTCACAAGACATGTATGTCATTTTTAATACATGAAAAATGAGATAAGATAATTTATTAGTGGTGTTATGGAGGTAGTTTGCTGTCTTTTTTCCGATTTATATGCATGACTCTAACAACCATATTTATTACATGATAATAAAACACAATGAAATTAATGTGATTTATCTAAAATTTAAAATTGATTTTTATAAATTAATCTCAGTGATACTTTATGGTTTTCTTTAATACAACCAAAAATTTATACTTGAGTTTTTTTAACCATTTCGTCATTTTGTACTGACTCTAGGGTTACTAAAAAAATCCATAGAATCGAATTGATTCTTAAAATTAATTGAATTGAATCGAACCGTTGCTTAGTAACCAAATCATCTTATTTAGTTATTGATCTGAATCATAATTTATCAGACAATTCACCAGCCAAACCGAATTGCGGTTAACCAAACGAGACTTTTCCAAGTGAATCCAAATTAACTAACCAAAACTTATGTTATGGTTATTATTGAAGCATTGGCAATTTAGAGTCGGTGCTTATTAAAGTTTCTTAACAACCTTTCCTGTTATACTAAGTAGCACTTAAGCATAAATTAAATGCTTTCATTTTGCGAATTTAATAATTTGTGTTTCATAAAAAATTATTTAAGTTTTTTAAAAATTAAGTAAATTATCTTAATAAATTATAAAAACTATTTAAAAAGAGAAATTATTTTTCACAAAAATCTTATTTTTTATAATCAATATATTAATTAAAAATGTTTTTAATGATGTTTATTTTGTACAAATTCAAATAATGATTCTTTAGGCTTTGTTTATTTAGAGAATGTATATAAGCTATAATTTATGACAAAATAGAATTTAACGCTAACAAGATTTGTTTTTTCAAAAAAAAAAACAATCAAGATTTGATTAGAAAAATGAAATCAAATTTTTAACTTTCTATTACGATAATAAAATACTTATAAAAAAAGTAAAATAAAATGTCTAAAATATTTTTTTATATTAGAAATTAGACTTAAATAGTTTTTTGGTCTATGTAAATTAGCGTGTTTTTTATTTTAGTTCTTAAATCTCTTTTTTTGCAAGTCTCTGCATGTCATTTTCTTGTTGATATGGGTCCATGTGGTCCAACTTCCATTACAAAAATGTAAATGTAAAATTTTTCAAAATATGTATATACCTTTAATACCTCTCTGTTGAAAGTAATTCTTTGTGTCGAAGCAGTTTGCTCGACAGAGACAAGGAAATGTCGAAAAGATTTAATTTGATTTAAAAACATGGAAGCAGTTTGTTACACACAGATTTGATTTAATAGATAGATTTGATTTAGTTCCAAAATAGATATTTTGGACTTTTATAGTTTTGGGCTTTTAATGAAACTAATCTAAATCTATAAATAGAGGAAGTAACCCCTATTTTTGTAATCAAGTCAATCAAGTTGTATTCACAAAATTTGCAGTTGCAAGTGAATAACAAAGTTTTCCACAGTTTGTGGACAGAGAGAAACTCTACAGAAAAATACTTTCTTTCTTTCTTCATCTTTTATTTTTTCATTGTCATTGTGTGGTGATATCAATCTTGTTCATCAAGATTGGTAGAAATTCATCATAGGTTTTGGTGGATTTCCAACATATGATATCCAAAGCTCTGGTTGAGTGATTCAAGGGAAGAATGATCGACGAAGAAGAAGAAGAAGAAGAAATTCACGATGGCGATGAATTACGCTAACATAAAGTTTCCAGCAAGTCTCCCAGTTCTTAAATGTGATAACTATGATAATTGCTGCAAACAAATGAAGGTTATATTTTATTTTCAAGGTCTTTGGGATGTTGTGAAACATGGATTAGAACCGCTTGATGAAGACGCTTCAAAAGAAGAAGAAGCTGAATATAGAGAATCAAGGAAGAAGAATTATAAAGCTCTCTTTATAATTCATCAATGTGTCAGTCGAGACAATTTCGAAAAGGTTAGTGATGTTGAATCTTCAAAAGAAGCCTGGGAGATTATGAAGAAATCGTTTTGAGGCCCTAAGAAAGTTAAAGAGACGAGGTTACAAACTCATAAAAGAACGTATGAATTTCTTGATGAAAGATAACAGAAGCATATCTGATTTCTTCACTAGGGTTATGAAACTAGTCAATCAAATCGAGACTTGTGGAGAGACGTTAACAATAAGAATAGTTGTTTCGGAGATCTTAAGATCTTTGGCTCTGATGTTTGACCATGTGGTAGTTGCCATAAAAGAGTCGAAGGACATGTCATCTTTGTCGAAGGAAGAGTTTCAAGGGATGCTTGAATCTCACGAACAAAGAATGGCTGAAAGAGTTGCAGGCAAGTCGAAGAGTGGTGTGCCTTTGTAGGCTTAATCAGCAAGTGACAAGAAAGGCAAAGGAAAGTGGTTCGACAATAATGGTAAAGTGGCTACAACAATTCGACTGGTAGAGGAAATCACCACGAAGAAAACATGTCGAATCATAGAAGACCATATCAAGGAAACCAAAGAAGTGGTGTTGCAAATAGAGGAAGAGGTGGTGTTCAAAGGCTTGACAAGAGTCACATTCAGTGTTACAATTGTCAGAAATATGGTAATTATTCTAGTGATTTTCCAAAAAAGCGAAAGAATCGAGAAATTGATACAAAGTTTGCAAAACATGAAGAAGAAGAAGAGGTGATGCTGATGGTCACAACAAAAGATGAAGATAAATTCAAGGACCAATGGTACTTGGATTCAGGATGCTCATCACACATGTCTGGAAGGAAATATTGGTTTGTCAACATAAAACCCTTAATGAAGAACACGGTAAAATTTGCAAATGACAAACTCTAGCAGCAGAAGGTATTATTGATGTTATGATTATGAGGAAAGATAGCAAGATGTCAACAATTTCCAATGTGTTGTTGTTTACCTTGGGTTTTGGTAAACAACCGCTGATCCTCCAAATGGTTACTTATTTGGTTACTCGCAGGATCGATCAGATTGATCCTAGGACATAGGTTGATTTTGAAGTTTAATTAAGTTGGATAAGGCTTTAAGTAAATTGGCTTTAAATGAATTGCATAAAGGAAAGACTTGGTAAAATAAACAAGGTTTTAAAGTAAAAGGTTCGACAAGAATGTAAAGGAGAAAGTAAGTAAATTTCTGGAAAAGTAAATGACTTTAATTGATAAAATTGGTGTTTCACACATACATTTCTCAACAATTCTTTCTCACACGCTGGGTACTTGAATCTATATGAGTGACTTTGTATAGAATTGTGAACACACGCGAGAAACTACATGTCTACTCCTATTTATACTAAAACATCCCAAGTAACCGTCGGGCAGTTACACTGCTTCGAGATCAATCCACTTGGCACGTTCTCCGCGTTCGACGCTCCAGATCCTTGCACGTTTGCACGTGGTAACTGCTGGAAACCGTTTTCCCTCCAAACGCTTGAATTTCAAACTGCTCCACTCTGAACCATCGAACACTTTCGTCAAGAGACATCTTCGACGAGAAACTCCTTCGACGTCGAAGGCAACCAACCTTCTTCTTTGGAAGAAATCTTCTAAGTACTTTGCCATCTTTCGACGGGCACTTCGACAGGCTTAGCCAGTCGAAAGCATCCTTCAGCTTTAATAGCTGACATCAATCAAAACAAAGGTGTCGAATTTAGGAGCCAACAAATTGCCCCCCAAGAATGCCTTATTTCGACTCTGAAATAAAAAGGCATTCTTTGAAACGCCATTCGACACCTGTCTTTCCACGCTTAGTCACAAATTAACTTGTGCACTTTTTGTTGCTTTTTACCAACTATTGGCAATCCCAAGAAAACCATCATTGATTTGATCCTAGGACGTCACTTTCAGTACGGCGTGCAGTACCAAACGTCATTTCAGAATTTGTCATTATGACAATTCCCAAAACCAAGGACGCACGCTGCGTCCCTCTATTTCTGCAGAAACGGCCAAAACAACAGGGGGCTGCCACGCGTCCCACTAACTCCTGCAGCATTAAATGGCATTTAATGTCCTCGTTATTGGGGATTTTTCCCACTACTATAAATAGTAGTAAGTACCCCATTGTGGGACTTTTTACGCCATCTAGCCTTTCAAACTTCTCTGTTTTCATACAAGCTTGTTATCTTTGCAGAAAACTCTTCCTCTTTCACTTCATCTTCAACCTCATTTCAAACAATGGCATCTGCTTCTACTGCTCCTAGTGCTAACGCACCAACTGGACATGCTAAACCCAAGGTTTTCGTCACTGCCCCGGTAGTAAACTCTACAGGCAAACGAAGGGTTCCTGAACCTTCTGACATCGCCGTTCGCGACGCCTACTCACGCCACTTGATGATCCCGGTTGGATACTCCAACCAGATCTTTGCAATGTCTGGCCCCATGAATCCAAGTATCTCTGAGGCTCTGAAGATCAAGAGCTATTTCCCGATAGTCGAGAAACTCAAACCAGTCGCATGCGCCAAGAAAGACGCAGAAGACAATGAAGACCCTGCACGCGAAAAAATCGACCTCCGCTTCTTCAACAGAGGTGTTAGGGTCTTCAGGTCTTGCCCTAATCTTACCTCCGATTATGTTGCTTGGCTAACAAAGTTGGAGAAGCACCAAACTTCGATCTGGAAGGATATGGGAATCTTCGACCTAGTGATGCTGTCGAAGACGGGTTTGAACTACTCCCCGGAGATGCTGATAGCTTCACTGTTGTTCTGGGACTACTCCCACTTCACTTTTCATCTTCCCTGTGGGATGCTAACCCCCACACTCTTCGATGTGGCCGCTATTACTGGCCTTCGACCCACCGGGGATTACTTCGATCCGGAGGAGATGTCGGAGGACCAAATTGGCTTCTCTGAGACCAAACCAACATACACCACTTTCATCAACCATTATCACGACAGGTCGACAGATGCTGTGTCGGATGTCGAACACATAGCGTTTCTAGCCTTATGGCTAACTCGCTTTGTGTTTTGCTCGAAGTCTCTACAAGTGACCAAAAAGATGGTCACTCTTGCTACTCAACTGCATCACCGCCAAAACATCTGTTTGGCAGAACTGATTCTGGCCAGCCTCTATGATTCGATCAGCAATGGGGCAACTCTTCTGAAACATATCGAGGACAGGGCCAGTTTGCTACTCGCTGGGCCTTTTTGGCTACTCCAACTGTGGCTCAATGCCACTTTCGAATCTTTCTTGCCCAAGAAGGTTCAGATAAATGAACAGGCTCCAGCGATAGCGAATAGACGCATCGAAGGAATCAGGCTGGCTCTGCTGACACCTACGGACGATGGACTGGAGTTTCAACAAACCTTCACCAACTTCGTTCTAATGTTTGCTCGAAGGAAGGAGTTTGTTTCAACTATGGCTCCATTTGCTCGATGGCAGGTAGGCCCAGCATGGTTCACAAGGCCACACCCAAAGGCGTCGAGTGGTCCTAATGTCGATGAGCATACAATACTGTGGGAGGCGTTCCTTACACCAAGGATCATGCCTCTTCAATTCAAGAGTTCTAAGACTCATTTGAGTCTGATTGCCTACCAACCAAATCTGGTATCTCGCCAGTTTGGTATTATCCAAACCCTACCTTCTCCGATTTTTCAAAGAGAGAAGTCCATGCTGTACTTCTGCAATGATTACACAGAAGAAGCGGCCATTAAACATATCGGAAGATATGCTGGTCGAACAATCCTCTCGCTGTTTGACTACCAGCTCAATTTCCTTTGCTCACCATCCTTCGAGGAGTGGTGGAGAAGCTATTATGCTGAGTACTTCTTCGACGAGAAGGACTTCATGGATGAGTTGCAGAAGTCTTTTGTCCTTGTGTTGGACAAAATAAAGAAATGTAAGTCCATTCTTTCACATTACTTTTTGTCTTTCTCTTCGACTGCTAGCCTGTTAACTTTTTCATTTGCTTTCAGTTGTTCGAAAGCCTGTAGCCAAGAAGGCTACAGAAGGCCAACAGGGAGGAGGCCCTTCAACAAAACCTCCACCGCCGGCGAAGACTACAGCGCCGGCGAAGACCACAGGCAACCAACAGGGGGAAGGCTCTTCGAAGAGGCCTTCTATATCGGTAACCAGACTTTCTTCATTTTTCTTCTGGCTTTCGATTTTGATTTTCGATGTAATTATTAAATCGAATTCCCATTGGTTTTCTAGGCACCTTCGCCCAAGAAGCGGCCAGGACTGGTGGTCGAATCTGGGAGTGATGAAGAAAGTGATTCCCCTCCTGCCCCCTTAAAAAGGCGAAAGTTGACGAAGGATGCTTCTGTTCCTGCTCCTGCTCCTGAAGGTCGAACTGTCAGAATAAAGGTTGCTGTGAGAAAGCCTAGGCCACCTCCAGTGATCATCGAGGAGCCAACTGAGGAGGAACTAAACATTCTTCTTAACAAGCCTGTCGAAAGTGACAATTCCAGCCCTGGGGCTGAAGTTAATCCACAGGTAATCCCTTAGACCTTTTTTATAATTTAGGCATAGATACCCATATTCGATTGTGTCTCTTTCGACATCTGAAGATTTGTCTTCTTTCCCTTTTCAGGACACTACTGAGAGTTCTCCGCCAAGGACCTCAGAAACGCTGGAATCTGCTGAACTTAGCAGGCCTTAGGAAAAAGGCTTGGGCAATGACGAAGCCCATACTGAGAACGAGGCCAATGCTGAAACAGTAGAAAAACCAGTGGAGGAGCCTCAAACGGAGGAACCACAGCCAGAAGCGGTTCAGGTGGTGGATCTGTCAGAAGAGAATCATGAAGAAAGGGACCAGGGTAATGCTGGCGAAGAAAATCAAAATGCTGCTGACGAAGAGAACCAAGGAGGCACTGGCGAAGGACACCAGGGTGACGCTAGCGAAGAACATCAAGATGACGCTGGCGAAGGGCCCCAGGGTGATGCTAGCGAAGAACCACAAGTCGACGCTGGTACTGCCCCAGTCCGAGTCGAAGAGCAACCAGTCGAGGCACCTAACACTCAAGAACCTCAAACCCAAGATAATACTGTTGCAAGGGTTACCTCCTCGAAGCACAGGTCAAAAGAGGACTTGGAACTCTTGAAAGAAACTGACCCTGTTAGCTACCTCAACGCCATCATCGAGAGCAAGAGTTCGTCTGACGCGAGTCAGGAAGTTCCTACCCTGTCGGGGAAGTCTACTGAAACTTCTCCCCTTGATGATGCTTTGGCGAAGGTTAAGGCCCAGTTCTTCAAGAGGGACTTGATGAAGGCTTTAGAGGGGGACCCCACTGCTCCATCATGCTTAAAAGAGGTCTTGAATGCTGTCGACTTTGAAGCTGTAGCCCCAGAAATCTCAGACTTGATCATGGAGTTACACTCTATGATTGATCAAGTCTCAGCGGATTACAGGCGCCAAAGAGGGTTTAACAGTCAGCTTGAGGTGTTGTATGGCAAAATCTCCTCTGTGTGGACTGCTGTCTCAGATTCGACTTCTCGAATTGCTGAGTTGTCGAAACAAAAAGCGTCTGCGCAGGAAAAAGTCGACGCCATTGATCGAGAGAATGCTTCCTTCCGGGCGCAAATCGCAGAAATAGAGGCGAAGATAAACGCCAACACTGTACTCAAGGAGGAACTTCTTTCGACCATCTCAGACACCGAGAGCCAGACTGAGATCAAACAAGGCCTGGAATTTGCTGAGAGGGCCCAAAGCCTCGACGCTCAAATTGCCAAACTAGTGCAGGAAAACTCCTGGTGCAAGAAGAGGTTGGAGCTGCAGCAAGCCAAGTATCTTCGACTCAGGAACTCTCTTACCTTTTGATTGATTCTCTTTTGTAACCATATTCTGTAATCGTTATTCGACAACAATTGCCATCTTGGCTGAAATTTATAAAATTTCTATTTTGGCATTTTTATGGTTAATTTAGACTTGTTCTTTTATTATTTTATTTTTATCTCTTGAAGTATAGGTTTGTATTTTTTCAAATATTTACCATTTACTCTCAAGAGCCTTTTATCTCCACCTAACTCCTCGACTTCATAGGCTCCACCAGAAAAAGTTTGGATAACTCTGAAGGGTCCTTCCCATTTGGGTGACCATTTCCCCATGCTTCGATCCCTTCGATCCATGGGAAGAATTACCTTCCAAACTAGTTCTTCAGGCAAAAATACCTTAGGTTTTACCTTTCTATTATAAGAGTCTTCTACTCTTTTCTTCTGAAGCCTGAGTAGGTCGAGAGCGCGTAATCTCTCTTCGTCTAAATCCACCAATTCATCTAACATCATGTTCCAATAAACTTCAGAAGGAATATCATAATGCCTCTGAACCCTTGCAGATTGAAGACAAATTTCTGCTGGTAACACTGCATCATGGCCAAAAGTTAGCCTATACGGTGTTGTACCAGTGGCTTCTTTTGGGGACGTTCGACAAGCCCATAAAATCTGGTCTAACGTCTTATGCCAATTCTTTGGTTTCTTCCCAACATGTTTCTTTATCAAGCCAATCACCACTTTGTTAGCTGCTTCGACTTGACCATTCGCCTGTGCATAATAAGGCGTGGATGTTAGGAGTTTGAAACCTGTTTCCTGAGCAAATTCCTGCATCTTTCGACCAATGAAAACTGACCCTTGATCAGTTGTTATCGTCTCAGGGATTCCATATCTAAAGATAATGTTCTTTTGAATAAATTCAATGACATTTTCTTGGTCTACATTGACTAAAGGGACAGCTTCGATCCACTTGGTAAAGTAATCAATGCCTACCAATATGTATTTCTGACTCTTTGATGATGCTGGTCGAATCTCTCCAATGAGGTCCAACGCCCATCCTCTAAAAGGCCAAGGCTTCACTATCGAGTGAAGTTCGCTTGCTGGTACATGTTGGATGCCTGTATGAACTTGACACTCTTGACAACCCTTGGCGAACTCAACACAATCTTTCAGCATAGTGGGCCAGTATAGTCCTTGTCGAAACAACAACCATTTCATCTTATGGCCTGCTTGGTGAGCCCCACATGCCCCAGCATGCGTAGTCGAAAGGGCTATGTATGCTTCAGTCTCACTTAAACATTTCAGCAACACCCCTTCAGGCGTCTTCTTGAATAACTCATTACCCATGAGTACAAAACTCAACGCCCTGTATTTTGTTTTTCGTTCTGTCGAAGCTCCTGGATTTTGAAGATAGTCCACAATAGGTTTCCTCCAATCTTGCTCTGACAAATTATCAATGAACGAAATCTCGAAGTTACTGTGATCAGCATATCCTAGTCTCGTCGATTCCAAGTCTGTTGGTGATAGACAAGTTGCTTTTATCTTCTCTCGAACTTCGATTGCTCTTTGTAACTTCGTTTTTGAAATCTTATACCCAGATGCAATCTGTGCCAAGTCGTTGGCTATTTGATTTTCGACTCTGGGTATGTGTCGAATATTGACCGATTCAAATTTTTTCAATAAATGATTTGCTATCACAAAGTACATAATGAGATTTTCTCTTATGCATTTATATTCCTTTGTGACTTGCTTAATGACTAACTCTGAGTCTCCCATTATTTCGACTCGAGTTGCCCCCAATTCCAACAATATCTCAAGGCCAGTAATTAGAGCTTCATACTCAGCCTCATTGTTCGAACAAGAACCTTCTATTTTGCACTTGAATGTTGTTGGAATTTTATCTGGAGAAATAATCAAGACTCCTACCCCTGATCCATCTTTATGGCTGGAACCATCGAAGTAGAATTTCCAAGGCTCTATCTCCACATAATTAATATCCTCAACTTGAATTGAGTGGTCGACTATGAAATCTGCAACCACTTGTCCTTTTACTGCCTTAAGAGGCATAAAGGTCAAGGAGTATTCAGTTAATGCTAATGCCCATTTGCCAATTCGACTATGCAAGATAGGTTTCGACAACATATATTTGAAAACATCAAAATGAGACGAAACATAAACATCAACTGGTTTTATATATTGCTTGAGTTTTGTACAAGAAAAATACAGACATAGACACAATTTTTCAACTTCGCTATATCTAGTTTCTGCATCATTCAAAACTCGACTGAGATAGTAAATGGGTCTTTCGACTCCATTATCATCCTCTTGGGCTAACATACTTCCCAGAGTTTTGTCAGATGCAGCTATGTACAATCTCATACTCCTATTGCTACAAGGAGGCACCAAAATAGGTGGCTTAGTGAGGTACCCTTTGATCTTGTCGAAGGCATCTTGTTGCTCTTGCCCCCATTCGAACCCCTCTTTATTCAGTCGAAGTAAGGGTGAAAAGGCCTGAGCTTTCCCACTTAGATTAGATATAAACCTCCTTAAGAAATTTATCTTGCCTAAGAGAGATTGCAATTCCTTCTTATTCGACGGCGCTTTCGCTTCCAGAATTGCCTTCGTCTTGTTCTGGTTGATTTCGATTCCTTTCTTGTGGACTACGAAGCCCAAGAAATCTCCAGCTTTCACACAGAACGCACACTTCAAAGGGTTCATCTTCAGACCATGTTCTCTCATTCTTTCGAATGATTGTCGAAGGTGGTCAATGTGATTCTTCCTGGAAACAGATTTTATAACAATATCATCAATATAAACTTGCATAAAAGTGTTAATAAAATCATGGAAGATAGTATTCATTGCTCGCTGGTACGTTGCCCCAGCGTTCTTTAGGCCAAAAGGCATCACTACCCATTCGTAAGTGCCTAAGGCCCCAGGGCATCGAAAAGCTGTTTTCGACACATCCTCTTCAGCAATGAATATTTGATTATATCCTGAATAACCATCGAGCATACTCAGGTATTCATAGCCAGCGGCAGAATCGACCAGCATTTCCGCCACAGGCATAGGATATTCATCTTTGGGGGTGGCAGCATTCAAATCTCTGAAATCTATGCACACCCTTAACGTACCATTTTTCTTAATTACTGGCACAATATTTGCAATCCATTCGACATACCTTGTAACACGGATGAATTTGCATTTCAGAAGTCTTTCGACCTCCGTTTTGATCTTCGACAGTATTTCTGGAGCGAAGCGCCTTGGATTTTGCTTGATTGGCTTCTTTCCAGGTTTGATTGGCAACTGAAGTTCTACCAATCCTCTGTCGAGACCAGGCATTTCGTCATAATCCCATGCAAAACAGTCTTTAAACTCTTTCAGCAATTGGATTACTTCCAACCTAAGTTCTGGGTCGATTTTGGCGCTGATGTAAGTTGGCCTTTTCTCTGATCCTTCGCCTAAGTTGATTTCTTCTAAAGGGTCTTGTGCTAACATCTTAATGTTGTTCGCCAAGGGGTCCTTTTCGAAGCCCAAAGGCTCATCATCATAGATGGCGTCGAGCCTCTGTTCCTGCATTTCTTCTGGCATGATATCGGGAGGTTTTGGATCGAAATCCTTTCCTGGGCCAACAGCAGATAATTGTTGATCATTGGCCTGTGTGGCCATGTACTTTACTTCGGCTTCGAGAGCCGTTATCATCTTGGTTTCGGCTACATAAGCCGAAATTTGCTTCAAAGATAGTGACTCAGTCATTATCACTGAATTCACTTCCCCAACCAGTTGGTTGGATATCAGTTAGCCCACTGAAGTCTATGTGGGACAAGTCTTCTCTGTCCCATTGGAAACCATGCTCAGGATGCAGGTATAGGGAACAAAAAGTGTTTGGCGCTGGCGCCATGTCGAAGTCAGGTGTTGGACATGGCCCTATGTGAGCCAAGTTTTTGTCGAAATCTGCCACACCCAAGTGATTCACTTCGCCAAGGTAGTAGCTTTGATCTGCCTCTATGTTTTCGACCATCCCATCTGGACGCCATAGCAGCAGCCTTTGGTGCATTGATGAAGGCACAGCGCCAACACCATGAATCCATTCACGGCCTAACAAAAGATTGTAGTTAGGTTTGGCCGATATGACCATGAACATCGTTGGTCGAAGGATAGACCCAACTTTGATATCTAGCTGGATCACTCCCATAGTGGTCCCTATGCCGCCCTCATAGTTCGACAAGACCATGTTGTGAGGTTTAATTTCCTCATCCCTTTTGCCAATTTTCCTTAGCATAGAGTGAGGGATAATATTAATGGTTGCCCCACAATCGACCAATATTTTATTCACAGTAGTTTCCTCGAGTTTAGCCCTTATGAACAAAGGCTTGAGGTGATTCTTCATCGCCTCTGTAGGTGGCTCGAAGAAGCCATTTTGTTCCTCAGTAGTGCCATTGTCCATGACAAAATAGCACACTGGCCTATGTTTGGCCATTTCTTGCTCCACTTCCCAGTCACTTGCTTCGACTTCTACCTGTCGATTGAATTCCCTGGGCAGCACTGAAACAATATTCACCATTATATCCAAAGTATCATCAGACTCAGCATCATCTTCGTCTTCGACTTCACTTTGGTTAGGCCAAACTAGCCTGTTGGTAACTGGCTCTCTCTCTAGAGGCTTCCTTTGTTTCCTTTGAGGAACATTCGAACTCGTTTCTGCCTTAGGTTCGTTGGCAGCCTCCCTTTCAGCTTTTCGTCTCCTTTGATATCTCCTCCATTGAGATCGAGACATAGGATTTTTACCCTTGTAGTTGCTGGACACTTGTGCAACCTTAGGTGCAGCAACTTGAGGCTCTTTCTTTTGAGTCAAAGAGGAACCTCTTGGCACATCGAAAGAATGCCATTTCTCCTCACTTGGCCTTTTCCGGCCAGAGGTTTTGTACCAAGTGTCTACTGGAACATTTGTTGGAGGCCTAAAAGTCAATGGCCTCTTGTCTTGGTTAGAACCCCTTCTGGGATCATGTCGAAGGTCAGCATTCTCCCTTCTCTTATTCGCTGCTCTTACGCCCTGAATGTGCTCAGCAGCTTTTTTATCAAAGATCGAACTGCATCTTGGACACAGCATCACCTCTGATTTCTTTTTCTGGCATCTTTGTAGAAAATCTGCCAAGTTTTCGTTTTCCCGAGGGAAAGCAGTCTTATTAGCCTGTTCTTGCCTCATGGCCTCTTCTGATGCTTTTGGGTCAGAGAGTTCGACCATGTTGATATTCATTGTATCCTCGTTAGCAAGAGTTAACTGCTTCATTTGTATTTCCAGATTCTCCGTCTGGCCCTGAACAGTGGCCAAGTGGGAACCGGATTTTGATCCAGTTTTTTGTGCTTCAGCAGTCTCCGACTTTGGGTTCTCGACCGCTTTCTGGACAGCTTCAATTGTCTTCCTGGATAAATTTCCAGAAAAACTGCCAAAGATTGGCATGTTGATGTGGTCCTTTGAGACTTCGACCATGGTAATTCCTGGCTTCTTCGACTGGATCCTGGTTGCCTCTATCATGTTCACCTCAGAGGGTTCAGCATAGTGGGCTTCAGCCTTCAGTGGATTGGAGTCGATAGCCATGGGGGATTTGTCTGCAAACTTTAATCTCCCTTCCTCAATAGCGTCTTGCACAAGATTCCTGAAAAGAAAACATTGAGAAGTTTTATGGCCCAAAAAATTATGATATTTGCAAAAACCTCTCTTCTTTCTTTGATCAAGAGGAGGCACTTTTACCCCTGGGGGTACTATCATTTGGCCATCTTTAACTAGCAAGTCGAATATCTCATCACATTTTGTGATGTCAAAACTATAAGTCTTTTTTGGGAACCTATCGTTGGTCCTTTCTGGACCAATGGGATTTTTCCCATTTGAGGGGACTAACAGTTTACAAGAGTATGGTGGCCCTTGTTTTAGTTCTGCTAAATCGACTTCCCCTTCTTCGACAGTTAAAGTATCGTCGAAGGATTCTAGATCTTCGTCGTCCATCTCAACGTACGCTATTCTCTCTCTCTTGTGAGTTTTCGTTGCCTTAGCTTTTTCAGCTTTGAGGCGTTCGACCTGTCGAACTCTATCGGCCAGTTGGGCCATGTCTCTTAGGTACTGGGTGTCTAGCTTCTTCCTAATGGAATAATCTAAACCGCCTGCGGCTATTTCGACCAACTCATGTTCTGGCACTTGTGTAAAACATCTCGCCTTGAGCAACCTAAACCTATTCAGATATTCGTCTATAGGTTCAGTGAAACGTCTCTTCACACTGGCCAGTTCTTTCAGGCTTATCTTGGTCTGCCCCATGTAGAATTGTTCATGGAACAATCTTTCCAACTGGGTCCAATGATGGATCGAATTGGGGGGAAGAGTTGTAAACCAAGTAAAAGCGTTCTTGGTTAAAGAACTTGGGAAGTACTTGATCTTTAGGTTTTCGTTATTCGAAATGTCTCCTGCTTCGATCAAGTATCTCGCCACATGCTCGACAGTAGATTCTGTCGTGTCCCCAGAGAACTTAGTAAATTTGGGGACTTTGCATCTAGGAGGTAAGTCCGTTTGTAACACGTATTCTGACAATGGAGATGTAAAGTTGGGCCTTCGAAAGCCCATGTTCATCCCATTCTGAGTCATGATCCTTTCGATCATGGTTGCTAGATTGTTTTCCAAACCCATGTTTTGGTATTGGATATGCTGAACCACTTCGTCAGCATTTTGGTTTCTGTTAACTAACCTTACCTCTGGGGCTATTACCCTAGGTTCTTCGACGGGTTGTTCCAATCGTGCCCTAAGGTTTTCTTCGACAGGCTGTTGAGCCTGGTTAATGGTGGTTTCTTCCTCTAAAAATATCCCCTGATTTCCCCTTATTTGCGCCCTTTGGGGCTGTCGAATAGGTGGGGGTACTCCAAAGAAGTCAGCCAAACGCGTCATTTGCGCTGTAACTTGCTGATTCGATTGAGTAGTATTTTGTATTAGAGGGTTTAGCACTGTACTCAAAGTTTGTGCCAACATTTGCACCATATCATGGTTGCTTTCGTCCATTTGTTGCCTCAAGACTGCTGTCGAGGCATTTGTAAGGCCATGGGCTACTTGGGACGTTCCTCCTAAGAGTTGGGTCCTATTTCTATTCGCCATGCCTACTCCAGAGCCTTGGAGTGGCGAAGAGGCACTCACAAAAGGGTCTGAAAAAGTGGACGCAGCATTCGTCAGGCTTGCCACTTCAGAAGTTGGCATCCCATAGAGTGGAATGAATCCTGGGGGAACGAAAGGCCTTGTGTCTAAATTTCCCCTTGGTGGGGGAGTTCCCAAAGGCATCCTGGGGCCTGTTAACGAAGTTATTGGCCCCGTGGTTGTGACCGATACTGCTGGTGTCGAACCAACATTCGTCGCTTCACTTACGGTCATATTAACCGTTGCTCCCACACTCGTTTGTGGGATTTCGTTAGTGTTTGGCGGATTCGCCATCTCTTCCCTTCTTCTGGCAGTATTGTTATCGTTAGTGTATATTCTACCACTTCTCAATAACATACAACTCGAAAAGATGAGATTATTTTCAACAATCAACACACAGTCCCACCAGGTGTGCCAATTTGTTTACCTTGGGTTTTGGTAAACAACCGCTGATCCTCCAAATGGTTACTTATTTGGTTACTCGCAGGATCGATCAGATTGATCCTAGGACATAGGTTGATTTTGAAGTTTAATTAAGTTGGATAAGGCTTTAAGTAAATTGGCTTTAAATGAATTGCATAAAGGAAAGACTTGGTAAAATAAACAAGGTTTTAAAGTAAAAGGTTCGACAAGAATGTAAAGGAGAAAGTAAGTAAATTTCTGGAAAAGTAAATGACTTTAATTGATAAAATTGGTGTTTCACACATACATTTCTCAACAATTCTTTCTCACACGCTGGGTACTTGAATCTATATGAGTGACTTTGTATAGAATTGTGAACACACGCGAGAAACTACATGTCTACTCCTATTTATACTAAAACATCCCAAGTAACCGTCGGGCAGTTACACTGCTTCGAGATCAATCCACTTGGCACGTTCTCCGCGTTCGACGCTCCAGATCCTTGCACGTTTGCACGTGGTAACTGCTGGAAACCGTTTTCCCTCCAAACGCTTGAATTTCAAACTGCTCCACTCTGAACCATCGAACACTTTCGTCAAGAGACATCTTCGACGAGAAACTCCTTCGACGTCGAAGGCAACCATCCTTCTCCTTTGGAAGAAATCTTCTAAGTACTTTGCCATCTTTCGACGGGCACTTCGACAGGCTTAGCCAGTCGAAAGCATCCTTCAGCTTTAATAGCTGACATCAATCAAAACAAAGGTGTCGAATTTAGGAGCCAACAGTTGTACAAGCCAGGCATGAAAAGAAATATGCTCAATATAGGGCAGTTGGTCGAAAATAATTACAAAGTGTTGGTCAAAGACAAGATGATGAGATTCATCGACAAAAATGGAAGATTAATCTTGAAGGCTCTTATGTCTCACATCAGAACTTTTAAGATCAAACTTAATGTGATGGAGCACAAGTGCCTTTTGAATGCAACAAGCAAATATTAATGTATATGGCACTATTGACTAGGCCATCTCAACTTCAGAGACATCATAGATTTAAAGAGAAGAAATGTTGTTTCGGGATTTCTAGAAATAGACATTCCAAACAAGGTGTGTGAGGAGTTGGTGCAGGAAAAGCAGTACAAGAATAGTTTCATCAAGGATGCAGGAAGCAGGTCGAAGGCTATTCTTGAAGTCATATACTCTGATGTATATGGAACAATCCAGATGAATTCGAATAGAGGTAACAAATACTTTATTACATTCATAGATGATTTTAATCGAAAATTATGGATTTGCCCGATCAAGAAGAAAAGTGAAGTGATTGACGTATTTACCATGTTTAAATATATGATCAAAAGAAAAAGTGATCGAAAGCTTAAAGCTTTTAGAATTGATGGTGGTAGAGAATATATGTCAACAGACTCCAACAAAATATATGAAAAAGAAGGGATTATGCATGAGGTGGTGCCACCCTATACTCCACAGCAGAATGGAACTGCAGAAAGGAAGAATCGAATCATCATGAATATGGTGAGAAGTATGTTGAAAGACAAGCATTTACCTAAAGAGTTTTGGGGTGAAGCTGTGTCGACTGCAACATATATTTTGAACAGATGTCCTACAAAGAACTAGAAGGAATTACTCTAGAAGAATGTTGGTTTAGTGTGAAGCCTAGCTTGAGTCATCAGAAGGTATTTGGATCTATTGCACATAAACATGTGCCAGATCAGTTGAGAAGAAAACTTGATGATAAGTCGAGTCAGATGATCCTAGTAGATATCATTCGACAGGAGGTTACAAGTTGTTCGATCCAATGAACAAGCAGATCGTGATCATCAGGGACGTGATCATAAATGAGCTTAAAGAATGGGATTGGACTGAAAATGTCAAGAAATATTCAGTGAGAATCCTACTTGAAGAACCAACCATTGAAGTCGAAAGAGAAGTTTGACAAGAGGAACCAACTATTATAGATCAACCAAGTACAAGCAGACCTTAAAGAACAAGACACGTGCCTGCACGGTTGCAAGATTATGTGATTACATTTGATGATGTGGTTGATAATGAAGGTGAGATGGTACATTATGCTTTCTATGCAGATGTCAAACCAGTCAATGCAGTTGAAGCAATGAAGGATTTGAAACGGGTGAAAACAATGAACAAAGAAGTGAAGCCCATCGAAGACAACAACACTTGGTCACTTGTCAAATTGCCTCAAGGGAATAAGGCAATTCATGTCAAGTGGGTATACAAGCTGAAGATGAATCCTAAAGGGGAAGTAACATGACACAAAGCAAGGCTCGTGGCGAAAGAATTTCTCCAGAAAGCTTAAATAGACTTCGATGAAGTTATTGCCTTTGTGGCTAAGATCAAAGCAATAAGGTTGGTTGTTGGTCTAGCAGAAATAAACAATTGGCACATATGTCAGATGTACGTGAAGTGTGCATTTTTTAATGAACCCTTAAACGAATAAGTTTATGCTAAACAACCAGTTGGGTTTGTGAAATATAACAAAGAGAGAAAGGTGTACAGGCTGCATAAAGCCTTGTATGGATTGAAACAAGCTCCAAGAGCTTGGAATAAGAAGATTGATAGTTTTATAACGGTGAAAGAATTTGTGAAGTGCACAATTGAACATGGAGTATATGTAAGAAGAATCAATAGTGCATGGCTTATACTATTTCTCTATGTCGATGACTTGTTAATAGCAGTTAGTTGCAAGAAGGAGATTGAAGACTTCAAAGGTGATCTCAACAAGGAATTCAAAATGTATGATCTGGGTGACATTTCATATTTCCTTGGCATCAAATTCTACAATAGTAGTAGAGATTTGATGATGCATCAAATAAGATATGCAGGAGAAATTCTCAAGATATTTGAGATGGAAGAATGCAACTCGACTTCGACACCTGCATAAACAAGACTGCAACTATTGAAAGATGCAGAAGAAGATGATGTCGACCCAACCCAATATAGAAGACTTATTAGGTCATTAAGATACCTTTTTCATACGAGGCCTGACTTAGCATAAAGTGTGGGTATGTTAAGTAGATTTATGCAGAAGCCAAAGGTATCACACCTAGCAACGACGAAGAGGATACTAAGGTATCTCAAAGGAACTCTCGACTATGGAATATTTTTTCGTGCAAATGATAAAGGGAAAGAGTGTAAGTTACTAGGATACACTAAATCGAGTTGGTGCAGTGATGATGAAGATCTAAAATCCACAACAAGATATGTGTTTATGCTAGGTGGTGCACCAGTTGCTTGGATTTCGAGAAAGGAACAAGTAATGGATTATCATCATGTGAAGAAGAATACATAATTACTTCTCTTTGTACATGTCAAGCAACATGGATGGTGAACTTGGTTGAAGAGATAACATGTAAAGATCATGGAGCAATTACCATAAAGATCGACAGTATGTTAGCTATCAATCTGGAAAATAACCCGATAGCACATGGTCGAAGCAAGCACATCAAAATGAGGTT
Source organism: Vicia faba (assembly GCA_948472305.1). Lineage (NCBI taxonomy): Eukaryota > Viridiplantae > Streptophyta > Magnoliopsida > Fabales > Fabaceae > Vicia > Vicia faba. Next base: position 22,469 of record CATIWC010001342.1, read on the forward strand.
CCACTCTCTTCGAGACCAGGTAACAGATGAGGAGATGAAGTTGGAACACTACAGAGTTGAGAATCAGGTTGCAGACATCATGGCAAAGGGTGTGCAGGTCAAAGTATTTCGAAGATTAAGAGCTATGATGAATATAGATAGCTTAGACACAATGAACTAGGTGGTGTATTGAAAGTAATTCCTTGTGTCCAAGCAGTTTTCTCGATAGAGACAAGGGAATGTCAAAAATATTTGATTTGATTTAAAAGTGTGGAAACAGTTTGTTACACACAGCTTTAATTTAATTTTAGATTTAGATAGATTTTATTTAGTTCTAAAATAGATATTTTGGGCTTTTATAGTTTTGGGATTTGGCTTAGGGAGAAATTTAACCTAAATCTATAAATAGAGGGAGTAGCCCCTATTTTTTTAATCAAGTCAACCAAGTTGTATTCACAGAATTTGCAGTTGCAAGTGAATAACAAAGTTTTCCAAAGTTTGTGGGCAGAGAGAAACTCTACAGAAAAATACTTTTTTTCTTTCGTCACTTTTATTTTTTCATTGCAATTGTGTGGTGATATCAATCTTGTTCATTAATATTGGTAGAAATTCATCATTGGTTTTGGTGGATTTCCAACACTCTCCACTAAGACACTTGACTTCTTTGTTTTATTATTACAATACGTACGTATATACTTCAACTATTTAAAAGGAGGAATGAAATCCAACATTTGAATGATTTTGCAACTTCTTCTTCCTCAATTTAATTGTATTGCCTTCTTCTTCCTCTTTTCAACATAATTGATTAATCCAACATTTGAATGATTTTGGAACTTCTTCTTCCTCATTTCAACACCATTGCCTTATTCTTCCTCTCTTCAATACCATTTGTTCTTCATTGCAGATCAACATAGGTGCTAGATCAATTAGATACTTGGTTCCAAAACATTATGTGGAATGGGTACATTATGAAATATTTATGGTGTCTTAGAAAATGGTCTACAAACCATACGTTGAGGGATGGTTATGTCTTAGATCAACTAAGCAATTTAATGAAGCTCAAATTCTTCATAAGTGTTGCACCCTAAATTTCGCCCCTAATTTTTTCATTCGCACATTCATACCATATTTTGTCATTTGGTCACAATCATTAATAAATAGCTTCATTCATTACATTTGCATCATTTAATCGTGTTTAAGTTGACCAAAAGTCAGTTTAAATTGACATTTGCATCATTCTGTAGTGGAAAAATACCTGACATTTCACTTCATGCATTTTTATCTGTTTACTCATTTCTTGCATTGCTCCAAGTTGTTTATATGTCAATAATAAAAATATTTCGGTTTTATAGACATACTGTTAAAAGTTATTTGACACTGTGCGGAAAATTAGCGGGAAAAATATTTCAAGTTTTCACCTTTTACCGATCATTTTATGAATCTGCGTCTCGCGTAGATTATGACGGTATGCTCGCTTTATTTTTCGGTACAGTTTGAAGTCTCGTTTATAACCATAAACGTCTGTTTAGCCTGATATTTTAATTATCATTTTATTCCGATTTTGACTTTTTGAATATTTTTCTTTAATCTTTGTGACATGTAGTTTATTTTAATGTGTTCATTTTATTTTATCGGATAAATTTTCGTCCATTTTTTATCGTTTTTAGTCATTTTGGGTCTTTATTTTTTATTCAGAAAAAATTCAAAAAAAATATTTTAAATTGAGTTAATTTTAATACTTTTAGTTTTTTTTGGTTATTTTTATCATTTAAGGGCTATTTGGTCACAAAAATATATTATTTATACTTTGCTTAATTCTCATTGGTTATTAGCAAAAGTTACAGATCAGTAAATTGAATTGAAATTTTGATTGGATGAGATTGATTTTCAGATCATTTTTTTTTCTTTCCACTTCCTATATAAAAGCACTCAATTTTCTTTGTAAAAGTCACAACAAGTAACACAAAGCAATACTGCATAGCTACTCTCTCTCTGCACAAAAACCCATCTTATCTTTTCCTCTTCTCCCAAACAACTTTCGTTTCCTCTTTTTCAAACAACACAAACAACAACAACACACCTTCCATCACCAACACAGTATCACTATCTTCATTTTCTATCCCTTCCTCTTAACCACCTTCAGCTAGTATCCAAATCAGAACTGATCGCCGCTAGCTTTCCGCCGTAACCGCATCACTATTCCTCAACATCAATAGATTTCCATTCCATTCAGAGTCCACTCTCCAACAATTTCCGGTCGCACTCCGCTGCTGTCTGCAACGTCCGGTTCCCTCCGTGATCATCTCTGTTCGCATCAATCTCTGTCACATTTTGGTAAATTTCAATGGCTTTATTTTAGTCAATTCCTAAATTTTTGTTTGTGTTTAATTTGATAATGAATTGGTGTTGTTAATAATAAATTACTTGTGTTAAGTTGATGAAGAGTTTTAGATTTTGTTAGATAAGTATCAATGGAATTTGTGATGACAGTTTTGATATTATTTGTGATGAAGAATTTGTTACGGTTATGCTGTCCGGATTTATACCTCGCCAAAACTTTGATTCGAAACTTATTTTTAATCACTTTTGAGTTTAATGTGAATATGACATGGTGTTGATTACTGTTTGTAATTGGAATCTTGATATTGAATTTAAAACTTTGGTGATATAACGAAGAACATGTAGTGGTGGTAGTGAAAAAGCTTGGTTACTGTCACATAGAGAAAATTGTTATCTCTTTCTTTTTTTTACTTTAAGTTTTTTTAATTATTTTATTTCACCCTTATTTTCTTTTACATTATTTTGTTTGTTTTAGAATTCTAGATTTATAGTTGCTTTATTAATGTTGATTTTACTATTTTGTTTAGTTTTGGAAAAAAAAAACAATATCAATTAAGTAGTCTTGTAGTTTTTTTGGTAAAATGTTGGTTAGTTAATCATTTTTTTAAAAAATAACTTCAAATTAATAGTTAATATTTCTTTGTTTTAATTTTCATAGTGTTTATTTTTTAATAATTTTTTTTAGTTTAGAATTATTTCTTGTGAACTTTCCTTTTGATAGTTTGTTTAAATGTGTGTTGTTTTGTGTTAAATTTAGGACTTTTGATTCAATTCATCTTGATTCTTATTTGTGTAAATATTTATTTGTTCATATGTATCATACAATTTCATTTTTTATTTTATACTTACTAACACATGTTTTAATTGTTGCAATTTCGTTTCATTTTAATTTTTATACCGCTTATGCCACTAACGAGTTTGTTTACTGTGAAGGTTTCTGAAAATTGTTTCAAGTATCCATTCTTTCATAGCGCATCCCCAATTCCTACACTTCTCCCTTTTACCTTTTTATTGTATTTTATTGTTCTGATTTAATATTTGGTACTGTAAATATATACTTGTACATAATATTTTGACTGTCTATTTTATTCACTTCATTTGTAAATAAATTAAGTTTATGTAAATATTATTTTCATTGCGTTGCGATTCTTAATTTTAATTTAAATTAACTTCTGAAAATCGCACGGGCGCATATAATTTTTTCCCGTGATGTTAGTTTTGTCTGTATATTTCATGTGATGCAGAGAATCTTATTTCTGGTTTTTTGATGCTGTCGACTTCTGATTTATTTTCACCTGAGGTTTGGTATACTCTTAGCTTATTTTTACCCGTTTGTGGCTTTAAACCCCAAAGGGATGGGAACATAGTATTGACTTAATCATGTCAAGTACTGGTTTCTTATTCAGTCATATTCTTTTTACCTTATCTTTTACCCTCTTGTACATAGGACACTCTCTCCCATTCTTTAATTTTCAAAATCTTCTCATCTTTTTCAAAATCTTATTTGTTTATAAACTTGAACCCCTTTCATAACAAACCTCAACCTTGTCGAGTGCCTTTTTATTTTAAAACTTATTTTCTTTAAAGAAACTTCAATTCATTTAATCATACTTTGTCATTTTTCAAAAACTAACAAAAACGCTTCAACTCATTCAAACTCTTTTGTGCGTCCGAGTACTTTTAAAAACTTTTTTCGAGTTAAAACATGATTCATTGATAGTCGGGCAACATTCTCCTATCCCTATGGTTATAAAGGTGTCTACTTTTCCAATTGAGTACCAGAGGCGTTCTCAAACCCTCACTCTTGCTGACGCAGGGTCCATCTTTCTCACACCTTTTGGGCGTTAGTCGAGATTTCTCTCCTAACAATGAAGACTTGTCTCCTTGTTTAAAAACAATCAACAAACAAGTCTTTTCTAGCCGAATTACGGTGCTCTGACTTTCCCATTGCACGAGGGAGTACGTAGGCATTAAGTCTTACGATCCAAGGCGAGCAACAAAAATAATAATAAAACATTTCATTTTCTTTTGTTTACAAATACCCATTCATTCTTTTCCTTTAGCAAGTAAACCTTTATATGACACTCCTTTTAAAAAAGAAACTAAATAAAGTGGATCCTGCGGAGTACCGTAGATGCCTAGGGTGCTAATACCTTCCCTTTGCATAACTGACCCCCGTACCTCGATCTCTGATCTTTTATTTCATTGTGGGTTTTGTTCGCTTTTTTCCCATTTCCCTTTGGAAAAAATAAAGTGTGGTGGCGACTTCATTGTGTTGAGATAAGTCAATTAATGGCTTAAATCTTAAATCTTTATCGCTACATTTCTATTTCATATAATCACCGTCGCAATTGAGCACAGGAAAAGTGGCGACAGAAAAGTGGCGACAATTAGGGAATGAAAATGTTAGCAGCACAAGAGGATTGAGACAAAATTTTCAAATCAAGGTAAATTATAAATGATCAGCCTAGAACATACCATATAAAATCTTCCATTTGACAAGCGAATAAAAATACATTATGAAAGAAAAATAGATAATAACATATAGGTAATTGGCACATGAGAAACCATTCATTTTTCGAATGAGAACTTGGGGTAACCACTAAGTGACCTCTCAACAGATTTATCAAGGTAAGAAAGAGACTAAATACAAAAGTTCTTGAATGATGGAATGGAGAAATTGGGTTACCCTTTAGTTTATCTCAAACTAAGTTTTTTTGATTTCATCATAAACACAAATGGTATAGCTACCTAAGGGTCATTTAGAGGATAATCTAATGTAGGTTCACTTGACCAATGGTCAACTAAGGATTTTTATTATCATCTATATGATGTTTGTTTCAATAATGCTAAAACCAACATGTAAGATGCATTAATAAAAATATAGAAACTCACTAAAATAATATCATCTATATTGAAAGGGAGGGTTGAAAATTGTAGGCAAGAAATCCTTATTCTAGATCATTTTCAAATAGATAGATGATATATGAATGTGCCTAACTTTACCATGTTGATTTGGAGAAAGGGAAATGTAATGTGGGAAAAGATTAACGAAGACGAGTCTCATCAAAAAATGAGATCAGTGAGTGGAGAAATATTGAGAGACAACCATGGTGATTTTTTAGGAGGATTCTCTGTAAATTTGGGAAGGTGGATGTGTCGTGAACTTAACTTTTGTCTGTTATTATAGTTATTGAGAATGTTGTTGAGAAAGTTTGACACAATGTGTGTATAGAGAGTGATTCCTAATCTATAATTCAAATATTTTACAAAGATAAACTAATTCCATGGAAGCTCATAAATAAATGGGCTAACAACAAAAATTTGCAAATGAGTTTGGTTTACTTACATAACTATAAAGAAGAAAATAGTTTTGCAGACAAACTAGTAAATCATGGACGTATTATAATAGATTTCTTGTGGTAGGATAATTTTCCTTACATCATTATGGAATAGTTTTTCAAGGAATTATTTTGATTTGTCTCACTTCGATTAGAAACTTCATTCTGCTTTCTCGTATGGGTTGTTGGAATTTTTTTAAATAACCACTTTTTTCAACAAAAAAAACTAAATAACTACATTTTCAAAAAATTTAGCAAAGTAACCACTTTTCAAAAAAAAAATTCGCCACACAGAGGAGGCGCCACTCTGTGTGGCGCATGCATAGAAAATAGAGAGGAGGCGTCACACTACATGGTTTGTCCTCCTATGTAATGTCATGCAGTGTGGCACATGCATGCATAATTATAGAGGAGGTGCCACCTTGTGTGGCTTGACAGTTGTATATGATTTTCTATAAACGAAACCACCCATCTTCTTCATTTTTTCACACTATTCCTCACATTAATCTTAGAAAATGTCTTCCACTCCCTTGCCAAGGTTTTCACTGATCAAAATAGATGTACATGTTATTTTTCAGCGACAAAGCCTCTGATGAAGATCAAACTCTAGAACACACAAACATTCAAGCATTTTTGGAGACACTTGATTCATTGGTTGGAAGGAGACATTCCTGAAGGTGAACAGATCGGAAAAATTGAAAGACAAATTACAGTGAGTAACGAAAATGGAGTAAGTCGATCATGTAAAAAGGTGAGATGCGACGCTGATTTCATGATGATGATGGTTGGACCAAACGATATTGTGTTGATGATTTTTATCTCTTAGATATTATGACGTGTTTAGTTGGTTTGTCTGCTTATCATGTTATTGTGTTGTTGTCCTGAGTTTGTCGTGTAGTAATTTTTTTGGGTCATTATCTGAAGGTTGTTGTAATCGAATGATAAATTGAACACAAAATGAAACCTGAATTTAAATTCAAATTTCTTGCTTACAACAAATTAAATTTTGTCTCCAACTTTCAATGCCTCTTCGGTCTGCATATAAGGATTGTGAAAGATATCTGAGGCTGGTTCGTCATCCCCCAAATTCAAGTTCGTCATGTGAAACGGAGGGTCGTACGCATGACTCGTAGGTAGAGATTCATGCTCTTGATGTGCATAGGCATTATTGACCATAAAATCAATCATTGCCTCATCATCTTCTTCTTTTGTGTCAATAACATCGACTTTGGGGTGGTTGTCCTCGTCAGATTCATGCAGAGCATTCTCACGTGAATGCATAATGTTCCTCCATTTTTTCTTATAAATACATATAAAATTCACCCTATATGTACATCACAATCATAACTCACACACTATTTCTTTCTTGAAACATCAACAAGAACACAAGAGTAACCAAGAAAAATTGGCTCTCTTGACCATGGGTGGTCAACATAGAGGAACTCTCAACAACATTGAAACCTTTGTAAGTTTATTTTCTTCAATACCTGTTAATTGTCAACAAATATGATTTATGTAGTTCTTATGATTGTTATACGTAAATCTTATATTTCTTATACGTAATTTATATTTTTAATAGGATGTTAAAATATTTTGTTGTCATGTCCATTAGTATGTCCCTTACGATGTACAAATTGAACCGTACTTACAACAAGCCGGTTTTGGTTCGTTACTCAACATAGTTAATTACCATGTTGACTATAAAGTTATTCTTGTATTAATGGAAAGATGGAGACCCGAAACTCACACCTTTCGTCTTCCATGTGGTGAATGTACCATCACACTAGAGGATGTGTACATGTTATTCGGTCTACGGATCGATGGTAAGGTTGTCAATGGCTGAGTCAACCAAGAAAACGCCATATGCGATGAACTTTTGGGAGCCTGTTTATTTGAACAAGGGTCTAGAGGCCAAGGTATTAATCTTCGTCTTCTTAGAGAATCTCATAGTAGTCTCGTAATAACCAAAAACTCTACCGAGCAAGAAAAAATTGTGAAAGCTCGGTGTTACTCATGAGACATATTTGATCGACCCAAGCCAAAAAGTTGCATTATACGCCCAACAACAATCCCAACATCCAACCCCTCATCAATACCAAACCCAACAACAATGTCAACCCACTCAAACACAACAACCATACACCACCATATCCAACCAAACCCATCATCAATTCATTCCACACACAAAAACACAATACCAAGAGCATGACCAAACCCACCACCGACAATATGCACCTTCCACATCCTACCACAACACCCAAGACACATATGATACATCTTTTTCCTACCATAACACGCAACCTACATACAGTCAAACATCACACCATCGAAGTACCCAACCATCATACAGATTTCATACACCACAAGAATCGTTGCTTCGTTTCCAAAACGATTCAACATCCCAATACTATCAAATACCCCACCCACACATATCCCAACCAACAAGACCAAACAACAACAACACGGACACCCATATCTTTGGAAGCCCGGCACAGTGGGGCCAAATGATCGATGAGGTGTATGATCTTAATGTACCAGGACCATCACATCAAGCACCTCATCATCAAGTGAGTCAGAACAGACCCTAAACACCTCAAAGAAATCAACAGAGAGGAGTGAGGAAAGGGGTGAGGCAAAGGTGGGGCCGTTTATGTCTTAGTGGAACTCGCTTAGATTGAGCGAACGTCTGGAAAAAAATGTATCCATGCATGGTGTAATTTAAAATATTAATATAAAATATTACTAGCTACTTTTATTTTTATTTAAAAAAAATAATAAATACAACTGTCAAGCCACACAAGATGGCGCCTCCTCTATAATTATGCATGCGCCACATTACATGGCATTACATAGGAGGACAAGCCATGCAGTGTGGCACCTCCTCTCTATTTTCTATGCATGCGCCACACAAAATGGTGCCTCCTCTGTGTGACAATTTTTTTTGTTTGAAAAGTGATTACTTTGGTAAATTTTTTGAAAATGTGGTTATTTAGGTATTTTTTGAAAAAAGTGGTTATTTTAAAAAAAAATCGAGTTGTTGTGTTGTTGTCCTGAGTTTGTCCTGTAGCATTTTTTTGGGTCATTATCTGAAGGTTGTTGTAATCAAATGATAAATTGAACACAAAATGAAAACACAAATTTAAATTAAAATTTCTTGCTTACAATAAATTAATTATTGTCTCCAACTTTTAAGGCCTCTTTGGTCTGCATATAAGGATTCTGAAATATATCTGAGGTTGGTTCGTCTTCCCCCAAATTCAAGTTCGTCATGTGAAACGGAGGGTCGTACGCATGACTCGTAGGTAGAGATTCATGCTCTTGATGTGCATAGGAATTATTGACCATAAAATCAATCATTGCCTCATCATCTTCTTCTTTTGTGTCAATAACATCTACTTTGGGGTGGTTGGCCTCGTCATATTCATGCAGAGCATTCAGATCATGCAGAACATTCTCACGTGAATGCATAATCTTCCTCCATTTTTTCTTATAAATACATATAACATTCACCCTATATGTATATCACAATCATAACTCACACACTATTTCTTTCTTGAATCATCAACAAGAACACAAGAATAACCAAGAAAAATTGGCTCTCTGGACCATGGGTGATCAACATAGAGGAACTCTCAACAACATTGAAACCTTTGTAAGTTTATTTTCTTCAATACCTGTTAATTGTCGACAAATTTGATTTTCGTAGTTCTTATGATTGTTATACATAAACCTTATATTTCTTTTACGTAATTTATGTTTTTAATAGGATGTTAAAATATTTCATTGTCATGTCCATGAGTATGTCCCTTACGATGTACAAATTAAACCGTACTTACAACAAGCCAGTTTTTGTTCGTTACTCAACATAGTCAATTACCATGTTGACTATAAAATTATTCTAGCATTAGTGGAAAGATGGAGACCCGAAACTCAAACCTTTCGTCTTCCATGTGGTGAATGTACCATCACACTAGAGGACGTGTACATGTTATTCGGTCTACCGATCGATGGTAAGGTTTTCAATGGCCGAGTCAACCAAGACAATGCCAGATACGATGAACTTTTGGGAGCATGTTTATTTGAACAAGGGTCTAGAGGCCAAGGTATTAATCTCCGTCTTCTTAGAGAATCTCATAGTAGTCTCATAATAACCGAAAACTTTATTGAGCAAGAAAAAATTATGAAAGCTCGGTGTTACTCATGAGACATATTTGATCGACCCAAGCCAAAGAGCTGCATCATACGCCCAACAACAACACCAACATCCAACCCCTCATCAATACAAAACCCAACAACAATGTCAACCCACTCAAACCCAATAACCATACACCACCACATCTAACCAAACCCGTCATCAATTCATTCCACACACACAAACGCAATACCAAGAGCATGACCAAACCGACCACCAATAATATGCACCCTCCACATCCTACCACAACACCCCAGACACATAAGATACATATTTTTCCTACCATAACACCCAACCTACATACAGTCAAACATCACACCATCGAAGTGCTCAACCATCATACGAATTTCATACGCCACAAGAACCGTTGCTTCGTTTCCAAAATGATTCAACAACCCAATACTATCAACCACCTCACCCACACATATCCCAACCAACAAGACCAAACATCAACAACACGGACACCCATCTCTTTGGAAGCACAGAACAGTGGGGCGAAATGATTGATGAGATGGATGATCCTGATGTACTAGGACCATCACATCAAGCACCTCATCATCAAGTGAATCAGAACAGACCCCAAACACCTCAGAGAAATCAACAGAGAGGAGTGAGGCAATGGGTGAGACAAAGGTGGATCCGTTTATGTCTTACTGGAACTCGCTTAGGTTGAGCGGACGTCTGGAAAAAATGTATCCATGCATGGTGTAATTTAAAATATTAATATAAAATATTTCTAGCTACTTTTATTTTTATTTTAAAAAATAATAATAAATACAACTGTTAAACCACACAAGATGGAGCCTCTTCTATAATTATGCATGCATGCGCCATATTGCATGGCATTACATAGGAGGACAAGTCATGCAGTGTGGCGCCTCCTCTCTATTTTCTATGCATGCGCCACATAGAATGGCGCATCCTCTGTGTGATAAATTTTTTTGTTTGAAAAGCGATTACTTTGATAAATTTTTTGAAAATATGATTATTTAGGTATTTTTTTGAAAAAAGTGGTTATTTTAAAAAAAAAATTGAGTTATTGTATGTCGTTTATTATTCTTTTATTGTTTATTTTTTTTGTATTTTTTGTTTTTCTTTTTATTTCTCTTTTAATTTATTTTAACTAATAATACATATTTTTGTTAAAAAAAACTAGAATATACTTTAATTAATTAATCTTAACAAGAATTGCGAGATTTATAAAACATTTAAAGATAAAATTAAATATAAAAAAATGTAGATAGACATATCACTACACACAATTGCTATAACATAACTTTTGTATTTCAAATATTATTCAATAAAATATTCGATCCTTTAATATATTTTTTAACTGTATTAAAATACAAAATAATTATTGTTATATAAATATATATTTTGCATAATATTATATAATTTTACTGAAAAAGTTATACTTAATTCAAATTAATGTTCCGTTTAAAAATCAGAAATGAATGATCGATCTTTGCGAAGGAACTGGAAATGAAGACAATTGTTTAACTGGTGATTGTGAACGGTGGCACCGATCTCCTTTACGATGACGCATTGGTTAGCACTTCAACGCCTAAGTCAGTTCAAGATTCACAATGAATATAATGAAAGTGGAGATTTGAGATTGTACCTTGCTCTTAGCATGTGAATTATTTTATACTATGGAACGAGTAGAGTATATTTGAGATGGATTAGACCTTGGTTAATTGGGTCTTTGACCGGTCTAGAAAAGTTTCTCATAAGGCTTTTTTGGTCATTAAAGGAGTCTGTGGAAGCCTTAAATATATTTGATTAACCTCCATGTCGTGATCTGATGTGGAATGAAACTGATCCGCTTGGGATCAGTTTTGAAAAAGTAATGGAGAACATGTCATTTAATGCAATTCCATCATTGAAACGTTTCATCTTGCCCAAATCAGAGCTAGTGGGCAAGCCTTCAATGGTTATAATTTGGCGAACATACCTTCTGCAGGTGGAACTGGTCTCTCCCCCCTATTCTAAACCTTCTGTGATGGTATTAAGGGTGTGGCGTACAGTTATATCCTCACACCCCTAGAGTATTTCCTTTCATTTCTTGGACTCGGGGATCCTATGGCATATCGCCCTTGAGAGATGGATTCACTTGGAGTTTGGGCGACATCTTCCCCTGACATATTTCTTTAGATGGCCATCTAGGATGAGAAGCTCTATCTCCTTTTTTATTTAATAGAAATTATCAGTGTGGTTCCCCTTGACCTTGTGAAACTTGCACCATCTAATAGGGTCACGCCTATCATACCCTAATTTTTCCCTTACACATTTTTCACTTATAAATATTCACATACAAACCTTTGACTAAGTTCTAACCTTTGCCAAAACACTCTTTCATAAAATGGCTTTTAGAGTAACAATTTTCAATTCCATCCTTTACACATGAGAAATCCTTTTTAAACAAAAATCTTAGAGTCAAAAAAATCAAACCCTCACTTTTTCCTGACATAAATATCATTAACATCACCATGTACCTTCTACCCTATATATCATCATATTTTTTTATAATCCAAATCTAAACTACAACAACTTGCATAAATCTCTCATGAGCATAAATGACACGTAACAGAAATTCAAAACCATTACCAAGTTCTTAAAATTTAGCCATTTCTAACATCATCTTTCTAGCCACATATAGCATGCAGTGTTATTGTTATTATTGTTCTCTCACTTTACTGTAAGAAATCCAAACAGAAAATGATAACAATACAAATCTTATAACCCGTAAAACATTTCAATTTCTAACCATTACCATAATCCATTCAAACTTCACGATATCAATTAACCATCAACTTTCCCGAAAAATCATTAGTAGCAGTGGTTCAAATCGGGAAAAAAAAAAGGAAAGCAATTGTTTCTAAATCAGACACCACACGAAGTTCTTTACGAACTTTTCCGCCGGCAACGAACCAACGACCTAGCTTCAATATGATGAAATATTAATCTGACTTGGGCCTAACTTTATTATTTGTTTATTTGGGCTTAGTTATTTTGGGCTTAAGTTATTTTGGGTAATGTTTCTATAAAATTCTTGTAGTGTTTGGAGTGTCTACATATTTCTTCTAGTTATAATATTTTCTAGAATAATCTTTGGATCTCTAGAATTGAGAACTCTATAGAGTTAGAATTAGTGTGTTTAACGTTATCTTTATAGTACTATAAATAAAGATGTAATCACACACTTTCTCATCAAGTAAAAATACAAAGTTCTCTCTTTCATAAAAAATTCTTCTACTTATCAAATTTCTATTTAAGCCTCTAATATTCTCACATAATTTTCCTAAACATAAAAGGTCTTATTTCCAAAAAAAGTGGTACAGAGCTTCAAGGTCCTCAAAAGATAGAGAATAAAGGTTTCTCTTTCCAAATGTCGATGCTCACAAAGAATAATTATGACAATATGAGTATCAAGATGAAGGTGCTAGTAGGAGCTCAAGATGTGTGGGATATCATTGAAAAAGGCTTCAAGGAGCAAGATGAAGTATCACTAAGCCAAAGTGTAAAGGATACGTTGAAGGAGTCAAGAAAAAGAGACAAGAAAACTCTATTTCTCATTTATAAATCGGTAGATGAAGATACATTTGAGAGGATATCCAACGCAACAACTGCCAAAGAAGCATGAGACCGGCTTCAAACTTACAACAAATCAGTTGAGAAGGTAAAAAAGATTCGTCTTCATACTCTTAGAGGAGACTTTAAACGTTTGTTTATGGAGGAGTTTGAGTCAATTTTTGATTATTTTTCTCGAGTATTGGCCATAGCCAATCAATTTAAAAGACATGGTGAAGATGTTGATGAGGTAAAAGTCATGGAGAGAATACTCCGCACTTTAAATCCAAGTTTTGAGCAACACAGAAGTTCCTTACAAGCATACGAAGAAAAAACAAAGAGAAAAATTAAACAAAAGGAGGCTATGGAGAAACTACTACAAGTCAATGCAAAGGAATCAAACCATGTGAATTACACGAGTCAAAGAGAACGAGGTCATGGCCAAGATTGTGGATGAGGACGAGGACATGAAGGAGGAGGAAGAGGCGGCTATAACAAATACTTGAACAACTTCAATAGTGTAGAAACAAGTTGGAATCCACAAGAAAAAAAGGTCGTGGAAGAGGAACTTCATGGTCGAGGAGAGATAAATCAAAAATCAAGTGCTTTAACTGTAACAAGATCGGTCACTATGCATATGAGTGTAGATTCTTAGAAGAAGGTTGAAGAGAAATCTAACTTTGTAGAAGAAAAAGGCGGAGAAGAAGAAACTTTGCTACCCGCGTGCCAAAACCAAGTCGAAGAGAAAAGAAACAAGTGGTACCTCGACACTAGCACAAGCAACAACTTGTGTGGCGATTGAAGCATGTTCGTAGAGATCAATAAAGAGACAACGGGAGATGTCTCATTTGGTGATGACTCGAAAATACCAGTCAAAGGCAAATGTAAAATTCTCATACGCTTGAAAAACGGGAGTCATCAATTCATATCCAATGTTTACTATGTGCCTAACACGAAGAATAATACTTTGAGCTAGGGATAATTATTAGAGAAAGGCTATGACATCCACTTGAAAGAATATAGTCTTTTCTTAAGAGATTGTAGACATAACTTGATTACTAAGGTTTATATGTCAAAGAATAGAATGTTCCTCTTGAACATTCAAAATGATGTGGCTAAGTGTCTCAAGGCTTGCTATATTGATTTTCGTGTCTATGGAATCTATGATTCAGACACCTCAACTTTGACGGTTTAGAACGTTTGGCGAAGAAGAAGATGTTAAGACATTTTCCTAGCATCAACCATCCAGACCAACTATGTGAAGGATATCTAATTGGGAAGAAATTCCAAAAAATCTTTCCAAAAGAATCAACATAAACAACGACAATGCCACTAGAACTCATACACACTGATGTTTGTGGACCAATCAAACCCAACTCTCCTGGTAAGAATAAGTACTTTCTCCTATTTATTAATGATTATTCAAGAAAAACATGAGTTTATTTCTTGAATAAGAAGTTAGAAGTGTTTGAAAAATTTAAGAAGTTCAAAGCCCTTGTGGAGAAAGAAAATGGTCTTTCCATTAAGGCGATGAGATCTGACCGAGGAGGAGAGTTCATTTCAAATGAGTTCAACACATATTGTGAAGACCATGGAATCTGTCGCGTACTGACAGTGCCAAAACGCCACAATAAAATGGAGTAGTAGAGAGAAAGAATCAGACCATACTTAACATGTTGTGAAGCATGCTCAAGAGTAAGAAGATGCCGAATGATTTTTTGACCGAAGCAGTGGCATGAGCAGTTTACCTGACAAACTGTTCCCCAACAAGAAGCGTGAATGAGAAGACGCCACAAGAAGCATGGAGTGGAAGGAAGCCTGATATCTCTCACCTAAAAGTGTTTGGAAGCATTGCCTATACTCATGTTCCATACGAAAGGAGAACAAAGATCGATGATAAAAGTGAGAAATATGTGTTTGTGGGTTACGAATCAAGCTCCACAGGGTACAAGCTCTATAATCCAAATAGTGGAAAGATTGTCATAAGCCACGACATGGATTTCGAAGAAGAAGATTGTTGGTATTGGAGTGTTCAAGAAGATATGTATGTTTTCTTCCTTACTTTGAAGAAGGTGATGAAATGGAACAACTAACGATATAGGAACAAAGTACACCACCTGCCTCATCAACACAAAGGTTGGATGAAACAAGTTCAAGTGAGAGTAAAACACGACTAAGGAGCATTGAAGATCTTTGAAAGGTAACCGAAAACCAAAACGATATTAACCTCTTTTGTCTTTTTGGTGATTGTGAGCCTCTAAGCTATCAAGAAGCGGTAGAAAATGAAGGTGTGAAAAACAGAAGAAAGGGGAGGGGTTGAATTGGGATTTTCATTCTTAACAAACTTTCATTTCATAACATTGTTGTGTTAAGTGATGCTTTCTAATATGTTGTAGAAGCATAATAGTGGGATGTTGACTAATCACGTGCATATTTTGCAGGAACATTTCCCTGTTTGTTTGTTTTTCTTTCAATTTTTTTTTTAATTTTATTTTACTTTATATAAAAAAGAAACACTATTTATACATTAATGTATATAAAAAATGAAAACAAGTTTTTATTTATTTATTTATAAATTCAAATTTAGAATAAAAATGATCTTATTTAAATAAATAAGAAATTTTAGTATTTACTTATTTATTGTTATGTATCACATTTATATATGAGTTACATTGGGTGTGTTTGTTTCACGAGTGTAAATACTATTCTCTAGAATAAATTTTCTTGGAATAAAATTATGGAAATTGTATTTATTATAATTTTTCTAAAAAGTGTTCGGTTATCAATTGAAGTTCTTAGGATTGTTTTTTCAAAATTCTTATGAATAACAAAAATCATGTTTAATATAATTTCTAAAAAAATGTATAATTATCATAATACTTTTATGTGTAAAGATTAACTAAATATGATACTAACTAGTCTCTCTAGATCTCCTTTGGGGATTTAGTTGATCTACTGTTAATTTCTGATGGATTGGCATCGGGTCCATGGTAGAGGTTTAAGGAAGATGACTTCTAGGTGGGATGGTTGTTCTTCGGTGAAGAAGGTTTCTAGGAGGGAAGGTCATTCTTTCTTCTTCTCAGAAATCCCAGACGAAATCAAAGTTGTAGATGTGTTTGAATTATTTGGTTGCATCAGTGAAATCATGGAGGTGGTGATTCCTCCTAAGAGGAATAAGTTTGGCAAATATTTTGGATTTACGAGATTCGTGGAGATAGAGGATGGGAGATTATTTGCATTTAAACTTGATAATGTCATCATAGACGGGAAGAAGATTCACACAAATAAGCCTCGATTTGGTAGGAAATCTCCAGCTTCGGGAATTGAAGGGAAGTTCGATAAAACCAAGGTTTTCAAATAGGAACTGCACGATAAAGGAAAGGAGGAAGCAACAAAATTTGGGGGTTTAAGGGGCCTCGGGTCTTTTCTGGATGTGGTGAACAAAATACGGAGTCTGTAGTGGTAGATTCAATGGTGAAGGAGAGCATGAAACTTAGTTTTGATTCGGATCCATAATCGTTTTTCAGATTGAAGAAAGCTTATGCGGGGAAGGTTGTAAACCTAGAGGAAGTTGAAGACACTATTATCAATGATCTCACTAGGGAGGGAAAGAGTTGGGGTCTCAGTGGTTCTCATAAATTAATGAATGGAAGGAAGAGGATGTTGATAATGAGAGAGCTACGTGGATTAGAGTTTATGGGGTACCTTTCCCCGTATGGAATTCTAAGTTTTTTGTTTGGTTGGCTAATTCGATTGGCTCGTTCGTTTGTTATGACGAAAACACGATGAAGGCGGAGAATATGGATATTGCTAGGATATTAGTGAGGACAAATGGGTTTCTCTCTTGAATGTTATTTTTGAAGTAGAGATATGTGGGAAATTATTCAAGGTTAGATTGACAAAAGACACACACGGTCCTTTGAGGATTTCCTTTAATTCGACGAAGCAAAAAGTTGAAATGGTTGATTCATCTTCGGATTCTGAGGTTGATTGGAATAAAGGCGGGGATGTTAATGGGGAGGTGGAGTTTAATGAATCTTTGGTGGAGGAATTTGTCTTTAGTGATGATATTAAAGGTAATATGGAAGATTTGGAACAACGGTATGAGGCGAAATATTTTGACTCTAGTATCGGGTCTAAAACTAGGAATGTGGAGTCTGATTATGCCTGCCACTTTAAGCCCGTTATGTAGAAAGGCCTGAGTATTTTTGATGAAGCTAGTGTGGCAGCGAAGGAATTTACTACAACTGCTCCAACTCTAATTTATTCTGATCCCATTTCTCAATTTCTGGATTATCCCGCAGTTCCAACTGCAGTAACAGATTCCTCTGTTGAGACATTCTTTAAACCAAATATCTTGGCTCGGAAGAAGTTGGGTGTGGTTAACAGATGGCCTAAGATGAAATCAATTTATGATATGGAAGATCCTTTATACATTAAGCGGAAGCGTGAAAAAAAGAGAATGTCGCAATCGGTGGAATCAGATCAAACAAATCTTAAAATCCATTTGTGATGATCATAGGCATGTTGTAGTTCGGAAACAACATTCTTCTAACTCAATTGGTTCGGTGGATAGGTTTTCAGGAGAAGTAAAGGTGAATGAAAAGAATCTCGATTCAAATATGGGTGAAAAGTTATGAAAGGTAATTTCTAATCTTGGTTGAGACTCTTTAAATGGTTATAAGAAGAGAGTCGATGAATTGGAGAAATTTGATAAATCCTGAAGGGTGGGAATGAAGGTGAATCTAAAATTGTTAAAATGATCATCGAATCATTTTTTATTAGAGGTGGAGTTTGCTCTGTCGGGTGTTTTGATCAATTTAGGTTGTTGGGAGGAGCTTTTTGGTTATTGATCGGTAGGTTAAGTTTCTGGTTAGGAGGTGGTGATTTTGCGGAGGAATTACTTTTTTCAATAGTATCTTTTATGAGTTTAACAATTGTTCTTTGTTTTACTTGTCTCAAGGTGAAGTTGGTTATGTAATTTCCCCTTTCTCGAGTTTTATCTCGTGCTTTTGTAACCAGGTTCGAGTACCCTTTGTACTCCTTTCTATTATATCTTTCTTACAAAAAAAAAAAAGGAAAAGCAAGCAGTATCAATATGATCTAAAACTTATTTTAGGCTATGTACATTAAAAGATATGCATGCATTATAAATAGTTCATCATGTTTTCATTAATCCTTCAGTATTGTTTTTACATTTTTTTTCTTATCCCATCGAACTTGCATTCATACTATCTCTAAAACCCTGCTTGAGAACTATAATTTCCTCATGCACAGGGCATCTCCATGTACCCATACAATCATTAACATAATCATGCATCTCATATATTTCATCCTGCATTTTTTGCTTGCATATGCATTCTGATAAGAAGGATTAACATCTTGTTTATCCAGCTCAATTAATCACTTGTTCATGCATTCATTCATAAATTTAAATTGTTACTGAAACAGTAAAGCGGCAAGCAAAAAGTAAATTATTTTTTTATCAGGTAATATATAGATTATATCATATCTTGTCCACATAGATTGGTTATCTAGTCGTCGTTCGACAAATCATTCGTTAATGAGTTTGAGGGTTTGAATTGAAAGGGTAAAAGTTATCAACAAAAATTAAATGTATAAAAAGGAAAAGGAAAGACAAATTTATCTGATACGAATGTACACTACTCTTCAAAAACTTAAACATATCGTCCAGTTATACTTAAACTACAATACTCGTCAATGTCACAACGTATCACTCATAACCTAAGTCATTTCTAACCCAAATTGAGAGGTCGAATGTACCACCTCCGTAGCTATCTCTCAACCACTTCAACAACACATAAGTCAACCGTGCTAATCGCGTCGATGATCTTGCATAGCGACACAACCAACATAGAGGCATTAATCAAAGACACATAAGTGAATGTCAACTCTAAATCTATCTCTAAAATCCATAAACTAACAGAATATCATCCTAGATAAGATTCAAGTAATATATGTTTATAACAACCCAAATCTCGAGCACATAGCAAAAATATAAGACAATAATAAACAAAGATTTATAAAGAAAGTTTTATATAATGCCTTGGGCGACAATTATACATGAGTTCAAAGTAAAAATACATACAATACCCAAAAAAAGATAAATACATAGAGAGGAGAAGAAATAAACCACAAATCTTCAGGTTTGTCAGCGTCGGTCGATCAGAAATCTATCTCCTATCATCCATAAGAAAAGCCCTAGTGTTTTTTTCTAAACCAATCTATAAAAAATACGAGGTTGATGGAATTGGGAAGCCCGACGACATAAAAGTTTCGCCCAACGATGAACCTTATATCCAAGGCCCAGATTACGCCATGTATACAATTGGGGGAAAATATCTACCCTCGCTCGGCAAAGATAAGCTTTTTCCGACGACATCCTTATTTATCACCCAGTGAGGTGCTGACAAGCCCAAGTTAGTGGCTAGTGGAAAAATAATGCTTTCCCTCTCGCCCCACCATCGCTCAGCGAGGCAGACACCAAGGCTCCTCGCCAAGGCTTCGCCCGACGAGGCACATAAGACCAAAAACTTTTGTTTCTCTTCCTGCATACCTCCAATGGCTCTCTCTTCTTGACCTTATTCCTTTATTTATCCAACAATGCATCTTGGAGCTTTTATTCCCCTTGCTCTAACAATGCTCAAACACCTACAAAATGAATAAAAAAACTATCAATTGATACACTATGTACACAAAAACACATTATACATAAACCAAATGTATTTATACACAAATTTGGGTTATTCAACTGATATCAAGAACAAAGAGTCGATAAGTGCAACAAAAAGCATATACAAAAATCGCTATAATTTCAACTTATCAAAATTTCCCAAACTTGAATTTGTTTGTCACTAAACAAGAAACAAACAACTCGAAGAAATAAAACCGATCAACCAAAGAATCACGTATCGAGAAGTTTTGAAATTGGAAAACAAATGAAATGGTTCAAATGAAAAACAATACACATAAACTACACACTTACCACTAAAGTATGACTATAACATAAACACGAAACAAATGCTAAATACAAAAATCATGCCAAACATTCTAAAACAACACTAATTCACAAATGAATCACACCTAGAAAAAACAATCATCGACATATGAACAACACATAAAAATAAGAAATTTTCACTCATCCAACAATATTGCAAACAAAGTATTAAATTATACACCCATCCAAAAATTCATGTAGAAGACATAAAAGCAAGAATCACAAGGGTTTTTCATGGTTGTAATGTGACTTAGTTAACAAACAAGGGATAAGTCCTAACGATAATCGAAACAAAAACTTGCCTTAACCTAAGGGAGTGATCAACTCACAAAGACTCAAGCAATACAATTCCAGTCAAACGTTTTCTTCATTCTAAATTTCTCAAACCAATCACAATACTTATTTGCACAATTATTCGAACTCTTTTTGTTTTTTTCTTGTTCACAACTTTTTTATTTTTTTCTTTCTTTTTCTTTTCTTTTATTTTTCTCTTTTTTTTTTTTTTTGTTTCTTAACCTCATAGCAATCAACTACAAGTGCACACGTATTTTTTTCCCCAACTTTAATTCAACCGACATTATCATGTGAATACTCCCTACTTTCTAAGGCAAGGTAAAAAAGTTCATACAATAACACAAAGTTGTGGGTTCAAAAAAAATAAACAATCAAAATCCATACAAAAAGTGACATCAATACTTATAGGCAAGCATCAAATCAAATAATATGGACAATGACAAAATGCTCAAAGGGGGTAACGAATGATCACATACTCACAAGGACAATTGGATATTTGGTTAGGTAGTTAAGCTCAAAATGAAAAAAAATGTCTTGATCCTTTTCATGATTTCATATACTCAACACAAGCAAAAGATTAAGCATAATAAAATCCTATTAGAACAAGAATTGTGGCCTCCAGCATATGTGAACAATGGAAAGCTACCTCACAAAAAGGGTAAGAACTAAAGTGATTCACAAATGAACGAGTATACAAAATAATGAATGGCATAAAAATTGTAAAAAGTCTAAGTATCATGAATATGCTAGAGTATAGAAAGCGATAAACACATACCTCGAATGTGTGCAAAACCTTAACACAATTATTACCATGAGTTTGCAAGTCGAAACGATCAAACATGACAAATCACATCAATATCCTCAAGCTATTCACAACAAGCTCAAATAGAAACACAAATATGAACATAAATAATATACACATACTAAAACACCGAATGGAATTGTCTTAATAAATTTAAATGTGAAGATGTGAAATTTAAGTAGTAGTCCGAGTTAAATTTGTTTTGACAATTGCACTCAAATACCTAAACTAAAAAAAAAAAAAAAATTAAACATTTTTGTTTTATGTCGTAAGCTCGACGCCTGTTATTTAAGAAAGTTACTCCAAGTTGCTTTCATCCAATTATTTCTAACCAACACACAAGCAAACGTGAAAGGAAACAAACATTGATATAACAAATTTATAAGTATAGTAAACATATACAAGTATCAATATACACAAGTAAAAATAGACAATATACACGATATCTACAAATCTCAAAAACAAAGGAATTATCGCAATGCGAAACAATAAAACAATTCCCGACAACAGCGCCATTTTGCTGAAGCGGTAAAGCGGAAAGCAAAAAGTAAAGTATTATTTTCCGGGTGATATATAGGTTATATCGTATTGTGTCCATAAAGATTGGTTATCAAGTCTCCATTTGACAAATAATTTGTTAGTGAGTTTGGGGGTTTGAATGGAAAAGTAAAAGTTACCAACATAATTTAAATGCATAAAAAGGAAAAGGAAAGACAAACATATTTGATAAGAACCTACACTACTCTTCATAATTTTACTCCTATCATCCAACTATACTAAACCTACAATACTCATCAATGTCACCACATATCACTTATAACCTAAGTCATTTATAACCCAAATTGAGAGGCCGACTGTATCACCTCGGTAACGATCTCTCAACCACCTCAACAGCACAGAAGTCAATCGTGCTAATCGCGTCCACAATCTCTCAGAGAGACACAGCCAACACAGAGGCATTAATCTCAGACACCCAAGTGAATATTAGCTCTAAATCTATCTATTGTATACATAAATTAACAGTCTATCACCCTAGATAAGAATTTAAGCAGTATATGTCTATAACAACCTAAATCCCGAGCACAGAGCAAAAATCCAGGACAACAATCAACAAGGATTTGTAAAGCAAGTTTTATATAACGCCATGGGTGACAAATATACACGAGTTCAAAGTAAAAATACATACAATACCATACAAAAGAGAAATACATAGAGAGTAGAAGAGATAAACCATAAATCTTTCAATTTGTCAGCGCCGGTCAATGAGAAATCCACCTCCAATCATCCATAAACAAAGCCCTAGTGTTTCTTTCTAAGATAACCTATAAAAAATATGAGGTTGACGGAATTGGGAGATCAAAAACCACCCCAAAAACCATAACCCTTACAAAATAAATGAAATAGAAATATATACAAAAATCTGGTCCGGGCGCGTCGCTTGTCAATGTAAAAGCTTTTCCCGACAATGACCCTTAAATACAAGGCCTAGGTTACGTCATGTACACAATTGTAGAAAAATATCTACCCTCTCCCGGAAAAGGGAAGCTTCACCTGACGACATCCTTTTTTCTCGCCCAACGAGATGTTGGCGAGCCCAAGTTAGTGGCTACTAGAAAAATGATGCTTTCCCTCTTGTCCCTCAGTCGTCCGGCGAGGGATACACGAAGTCACCTCGCCCAAGCTTCGCCCAACGAGGCACACCAGAACAACAACTTTTGTTGCTCTTCCTACATAACTCCAATGACTCTCTCTTCTTTGCCTTATTCTTTTATTGATCCAATAATGCATCATGGAGCTTTTATTCCTCTTGCTCCAACAATGCCCAAATACCTACAAAATGAATAAAAAACTATCAACCAATACACTATGTACACAAAAATGCATTATACACATACTAAACGTTTTTATACACAAAGTTGAGTTATTCAACTCATATTAACAACAAAGAGTCGATAAGTACAACAAAAAGTATATAAAAAATAGCTCTAATTTTCACTTATCAATTGTGCACATGTAAGCTTCAACAACAAAAATTAGAATCATAGATCAAACTGTTTCAGCAACAGAATAAAAAATTAATCTTATATCAAACTATTTCAGCAACAGAAATTATACAGTATCACAATTAATCCTATATCTATATGTTTCAGTAACAGAATAAAAAATGTATGCAGTATCTGCATAACCAAAAAAATAATAAACAAAATAACATTATGCGTGATAAAAAATTTGTAGCAAAATCAAATAGAAACATGAACAACCCAGTGCATTTGAGGTTTTGACAGTGTTGGTACTAGCTTTAGGTATATTGATTGATAATAGCTTTTCATACATGTTCTAGTTAAGATGATTATTATGAGCAGTTCCAATATTGCATTAATAAGCAAAGTTCTTGCTTTAAAACTTATCAATATTCAGTAGCCGAATCACACAGGAACATAAACAACACAATGCTAATGAGTAAAACAGACACAATACTAGTGTAAAGGTAAAGACAACTATGTAATAAACCAATAAAGAAAAATGTTCACATGATTTTATTTTAATAAATAATGAAAGAATTCAACATTGAAAATCCTACTAAGAACTATTGGTACTCAAAATAGTTTGCACAAATTCGTTCCTCAATTCAAGAGTATGCATAGTGAAAAAGAAATCACATAGATTATTGTCTTTGGTGATGATAAGCATGGCAGCCCTTACCACATCTATAGTTGATAGACGTTCAATTTATTTTAAAATAGAGACGACTTGGTTCCTCCTATCAGCCATGTGTTTTTTGTGCACAAAGAAAGGCGTGAGTTATTTCACATTCTCCACATTTCCAGCATAAAACTCACCTAACTTATTCAATGAAGTTAATAAACTATTAGAAACATCATCATTATACTTTACCCCTTTACCCGCACATTTTCCAGTTCTATTTGATGTAGCCTCAGATTGTGATTGATTTACTTGATTGATTCTACTTTTATCAGCTTCAGGAACATTGAACTTGATGTAAGTGCCATCTCCTAGACAATTCTATAAATTGGCATTTGTACAAATGTTTCTACTTCCAAATAGAAGATTAAGTTTCATACTATTAAAAAAATTATGAACTGTGGAATTTAACCTTGTACCTTGTGGTATTTCCATCATTCATCAATATTGTTATCCAAAATCGGTTGAGGTTGTTTTAAAAATTCCTTGCGGCACTTCAGAAGAGCTAGTAAAACATTCATGAAATGCCTACTAATTGTTTCACCGGACCTAGCAAATTGTCTTCTAATCATTCTATTCTTAACATGATGAGCCAATATGTGTAAACACATGGCCATTAACTCCTCAACGCACATATTCCGAGTAGGAACTAATTCACCAATACCTTTCATAACAATCCCATGACTTTTTTCGCTTTTTCAAACGATTACTTAGAGAAAAATAGCATATCATCATTGTCATCAAAGTAAACAAATTCAACATCTCCAAATGCATGATCAATATTGTAATTATCATTTTCTTCCTCTCAATAGCTTCCATAAAATGATCTATTACCAATTAAATTACTTATTGGTAGAAAGTTATTGTACTACATTATTTTTTCAAATGAACATAAGTTAATTCAATAACAATTATAAAACATGAATTATCATCAAATACACAATTATGTTCGATATGTAGCAATGGTGTTCTACACTCTATAGTGTTCAATTTGCAAAAATGGTGTTTACACGGCGACTGTGTTGGATCCATAACAGCGCAACAGTGTTCTAAACACATCAACATTCATAATGCGATTACGGTGTTCGACATACAATCATGTTCCTATACACATAGTATTATGATTGAGAACTCATGCTCAAATCAATAGAGAAAAGAGAGAGATTAAAGAAGAGAAAGAAAAGAAGCTCTTTATTACACACATACAAGCTTATGCATTACACAACTATATATACTAGCATTCTGTTACAAGCTATTCATGTAACTAACTTCTAATAACCACTAACTACCTAACTGTATAACAACTAACTGCATAACTGTCTAACAGCCAGCATAACTGCCTAACAGCCTAGGCAGTTGAGATCCTCCCACAAGTTGAACTGTGGTAGATATCTAACAAGTTCAACTTGGACATGAGCTCATAAAAAGGTTTAGGAAGTAGTGATTTGGTGAAGAAATCAGCATGTTGATTGCTTGAGGAGACAGGAATAAGCTTCATAATGCCTGCCAAGAACCTTTCACGAACAATGTGACAGTCGATCTCGAGGTGTTTTGTTCTCTCGTGGAAAACCGGATTAGCTGCAATATGAAGAGCACTCTGGCTATCACAGAATAAAACTGGAAGTTTGGTACAAGTGATAGAGAGGTCTTTAAGAAGATACAGCAGCCACTGAAGCTCACACGTAGCTGAAGCAAGAGCACGGTATTCAGCTTCAGATGAAGATCGTGAAACTGTGTTTTGCTTCTTGGTCCGCCATGAAATGAGTGACTTGCCAATATAAAAACAGGATCCTGACACTGACTTTCGTGTATCAATACAACCTGCCCAATCTGCATCAGAAAAACCGATGAGATGAATGTGTGAATCCCTTGGGAAGAAAAGTCCTTGTCCTGGTGACTTCTTGAGGTAGCGCAAGACTCTGCAAGCAGCATTGTAATGAATCATGGAGGGCTTGGACAAAAACTGGCTCAGTTGCTGGGTGATGAATGTGATGTCAGGTCTGGTTGTGTTGAGATAGATGAGTCTCCCAATTAACCTCCGATAAGCTGGGACGTCATCAAAGACTGGTCCAACATCATTATGCAATTTGATGGCAGGATCTGATGGAGTGTTACTTGGTTTGGAACCAAGAAAACCTGTATCAGAAAGAAGATCAAGACAGTATTTTCTCTGACAGATAGAGATGCCCTTGGAAGAGTGAGCAATTTCCAAACCAAGGAAGTATTTGAGTCTTCCTAAATCCTTGATTTTGAAAGCCACATTAAGCACAGTCTTCATATGTTGGAATTCTGCCAAGGAATCACCTGCTAGAAGCACATCATCAACATATACAAGTAAAATTGTAAATGAAGAAGAAGTACTTTTAACAAATAGTGAGTGATCTGATGTTGCCTGTTTGTAGCCATGTTGAATAAGCAATGAGGTTAGTCTCTCATACCATTGCCTACTTGCTTGTTTCAGGCCATAGAGAGACTTGACCAATTTGCAGACTTGGTTGGATTTGGTGGTGTGCACACCAGGTGGTATTACCATATATACATCTTCATGAAGTGTGCCATGTAAAAAGGCATTGTTCACATCTAACTGATGTAAGTGCCAGTTATGAATAGAAGCTAAAGCCAAAACAAGGCGAATTGTTGTGAGTTTAGCAACTGGTGAGAATGTATCAGAATAGTCCAAGCCTTCAATCTGGTTGTAGCCTTTAGCTACAAGTCGAGCTTTAATCACTCTATGCTACCATCAGACTTATACTTTATTTTGTAGACCCATCTGCAACCTATAGGCTTAACATTTGGTGGAAGATCCACTATTTGCCATGTGCCAGTATCTTCAAGAGCAGTAATCTCAGATTTCATAGCTTGAATCCAACTTGCAGATTTACAAGCCTCAGCATATGTTTTAGGTTCAGTTTGAGTGGTGATAGATAATGTGAATCGAGAATGGGAAGGAGACAAATGAGAATAAGAAACAGAATTAGAAATGGGATAAGCCATACCTGAGGATGAAGTGATTGGGTAGTCCATTGTTGTTGAAGGAAGCACAAACATAGTCTTTGAGGTGAGATGGTTGGTGCCTTGTTCTGGAAGAAACCCTTGTGGGGAGAATTTGATTGGTGGGTTGAGTGGAGAGAGAAGTAGGTACTGATGTGTTTTGTGTAGGTATATCGTGAGGATTGGTTTGTGCTGGAACTAGAGTATCAACATGTGCAGGATTAGACAATTCAGGTTGCACAAGATCATTATTGTCAATACTCGTGTCATTGTGTGCAGGGTCAGCTGATGTATTAAGCACATTATCAGAAATGTCAGCAATATCAAATACACTAGGATGAGTAGAGCTAGTAACTGGTGATGATGATTGTAAGGACTGTGTACTGAAATACTCCCATGAATTACTAAGAGATTCAGAAGAAGTATTGTAAGGCAGAATATGCTCATGATGTGTAATGTTCCTAGATATGAAAATGTCACTATTATTGAGATCTAGAAGTAAACAGCCTTTATATCCAACAGGGTAGCCTAAAAAGACTGCCTTTCTAGCTCTGGTTTCTAATTTGGTTCTATGAGAAGTAAGAGTAGAGGCATAGCAAAGAGAACCAAACACTTTAATATGACTAATGTCAGGTACATTGTCATGCAATAGCTGATATGGTGATTTTTGTTGAAGTAAATTGGATGTGACTCTGTTAATGATAAAAGCAGCATAAGGGACTGCATATGACCAGAAGGATTTTGGTAAGTTTGATTGATATAGTAGGGCTCTACCTACATTCAAGAGATGCTAATGTTTTCTTTCTACCCTACCATTTTGTTGAGGTGTCTCTACACATGACTTATGGTGAATAATGCCCTTGGATGCATAAAATT
This sequence comes from Vicia faba, assembly GCA_948472305.1. NCBI lineage: Eukaryota > Viridiplantae > Streptophyta > Magnoliopsida > Fabales > Fabaceae > Vicia > Vicia faba. Next base: position 50,575 of record CATIWC010001342.1, read on the forward strand.
GAGGGAGAGAGAATTCAGGTCCATTATCAGACCTGATGTACTTGGGACAGGTATGAAACTGATTCTCAATAAGAGTAATAAAATTTTTAACATGGTCAGACACCTCTGCCTTGGATTTTAACAAGATTACCCAAACAAATCTACTAAAATCATCAAGAACAGTAAGAAAATACTTGTGACCTTTAATAGAAGTAATGGAAATAGGACCCCAAATGTCAAAATGAATGAGTTCAAATTTAGCATGTGCTCTAGAAGTGCTGATAGGAAATGAAATTTTCTTATGTCTAGCAAAATGGCAAATATCACAGACAGCCTTATTATCATTAACAAGTTGTGGATACAATTGATGCATTTTAGAAATTCTGTCATGAGATAAGTGACCTAATCTAAAATGCCACAAGGCTTGTGGTGGAATCACTTTACATGTGTTGGCAGAAGTTTTAGGCATAGTGAGGTCATTGGAACAATCTGAGTTGGAAGTGTGTTTTCTTTTATCAGCAGACCAACCATCATCGAGCACTAGTTTGTACAATCCTTCTACTTGACTAGCCAAACCAATCATCCTCTGTGATTTCACATCCTGTATATAACATTTATCAGCATGAAAAGAAAATTTGCAGTTAAGATATTGACACATTTTTGAAACTGACATGAGATTAAGAGAGAAGTCAGGAGTGTACAAAACATTTTGCAAAAAAAACTGTGGTGAAAAGTTAACAGTGCCAGCTTGTTTAGCAATGACAATAGCACCATTAGGTAGACACACATTAACAGGTTTAATTTTATGTAAAGAACTAAACCAATGAAGAGAGGAGCATACATGATCATTGGCACCTGAGTCAATGATCCAAAAATCAGGTTTTCTACTAGTGGAACAAGATGCTATGAGCACTTGAGAATTACCTGTAGACTCATGTGTAGAAATGTGATTGGTGGTTGAATTAACATTGGTAGCAGAATTTGGAAACTGAGACAGTAAATTTGTTTGCTGCAACAAGTTAATCAACTGAGAGTATTGCTCTTGAGATATGCTAGCACATTGACTCCTAGAGGAATCTTCTTCACCAGTGGAAGCAGTTTGTTGGTTGTCACCAGTAGAGGAATTTGTGGCATTAGCAACAGTTTGCTTTTTACCATAGTTTGGAGGAAAACCATGCTTCCTATAGCAAACTTCAACTGTGTGACCTGCTCTATTGCAATAAGTACACAACCTATTGTCTCTGCGCGAGTTTTGGAAACTATTGTTACCATGACCAGAGTAATTGGCTTGCTTGCCACGATCACCTTGTCTTCGTGAGTCATAAGCATTTACCAAAGAATTAACTTCTTCCATAGGAGCAAAGGATTCAGGTTTCGAAAGTAAAGAGACGTTATGGCTCTCTTCTTGAATCACCATAGAATAGATTTTGTTGATGGATGGTAAAGGATCCATCAAAAGAACTTGAGTTTTGATGACAGAAAATTTGTCATTCAAACCAGTTAGAAATTGTATTACCTGATCTTCAATGCGAAATTCTCGAGCAGCTCTCAAGGCTTGGCAGCGACATTGTTGAGCACAAGTGCACGATGGTAGAGGACGATAAGAGTTTAATTCCTCCCATAAGCCACGCAGTTCAGTGAAGTAATCAAGAACTGATTTCGACCCTTGCTTGAGATTGTTAATCTCCATGCGCAGAGTTGAGACACGAATTCGATCAATCTTCGAAAACCGTTCCTGGAGATCATTCCAGACTTCAAGAGCATTCTCCAAGAAAACGATAGTTTGAGCAATGGGTGATGTAACAGAGTTGAGAATCCATGAATGGACTAAGCAATTGCATCGTTCCCATGCACAGCGGTTGAGATCATCAATGTCAGGAATAGGAATAGTGCCATCAATGAAAGCAAGCTTGTTCTTAGCACCAAGCGCTCGTTTCATTGATCTAGACCAAGAAATATAATTGACACCAGTCAATTGAGGTGTGATGATCACAGAATTAGGGCCTTCACTAGGATGTACATAGTAGACTGAATCTATGTCACCATTGGTGACACGTTGAGTTGAGGTGGTGGAATTGGAACCGCGCGCCATAGATGAAAAAGAAGGGCTGGATTAAGAAGAAGAAGGACTGGTTTATGGGAAAAGAAGAAGGATCACAGGTGTGGATCTTGAAGCGAATGATACCATATTATGATTGAGAACTCATGCTCAAATCAATAGAGAAAAGAGAGAGATTAAAGAAGAGAAAGAAAAGAAGCTCTTTATTACACACATACAAGCTTATGCATTACACAGCTATATATACTAGCATTCTGTTACAAGCTATTCATGTAACTAACTTCTAATAACCACTAACTACCTAACTGTATAACAACTAACTGCATAACTGTCTAACAGCCAGCATAACTGCCTAACAGCCTAGGCAGTTGAGACATAGTAGTGCTTGATATGCGACAATGATTTATAAAAACCATAGATGATAATGAAAAAGATAAGAAAATTAAAAAAAAAGTGAATGAAGCTTACCATTGTTTTATGGAGAAACTGAAAAAAAGCAAAGAACAATTGAAAAGGAATTTGTGGGTTAACATTTATATAAAAGATGGGTAAATTTTAGAGGGGATAATGCATGGGTAAATCAGGGATATTTGCGTCTTTTATTGTGTGAACGTGGCTTTTCATTCCCAGGAATATATTGTTCCCAGCTTAGTTCCATGGGAATAAAAATTGGTAGAAAATTGGGTTAAATGGGTTTCCTGGGTATTATTTATTCCAAGGAGTTTTTTTTCTTTCCCATATACCAAACAAGTATTTCTTGCCTTGGGTTCTCAGGAATTTTTTTTTAGCACCGAAACAAACACACCCTAAAACTAATTGTCGAATTTGAGTCTAATCCTTATCATTTTTTCATAAACAATCAATAATGATTAATATTACAAATCCATTCTTCTTTAAATAGATAACTAGACAAGAAACAAGAATAAGGTAATATTAGAAGCAAACAGATATACCTTAAGGTTAGAGAAGGTTCCCCTTGAATACAAGGGAGGTGAGGGGTACTTAACACCTTCCCCTCGCTTAATTGACTCCTGAACCCTTAACTTGGTCACAACGACCGTTTTATCCATACTTTTAGGGTTTTACTGTTATCTTCCATATCCTTAGGACAAATAAATAATAGATGCGACTTCATTGAATTTTTCTAGCCACGACAGCTAGCTACCATAACCGGCAAAAAATACGAGAGTCGCCACCTTTACTTTTTGTCCTAAGGACGGGAAAGGAACGGAAAAACCCTAATTGTTTAGAGATTACTGGATTCGCGATTTGATTAGTTAGTTGACTCGCCTTGGGTTTTGAGCCGTGTACCTACATATCCTCTTGCGAAGAAATCAGAGTCCTTCATAGTTTGAAGTGTTTGGTTAGTATATTTTATAGACGCGTTAAGTTGCTTTCGAATGGTGTTCGAACTTATCCGGGTTTGAAAGTTGTGTGATGGTAGGAAAAGTTTTTATACAAGTAGAAAGAATTTAGATTATTCTTTATTGAAAATAGTCTCGAGTTTTTATTAGGTTAGTAGAAAAAAGGTTTTTGAATTGATTAGCTGTTTGGAGTTTTGATTTGGTTTTGAAATTGAATTAAGTTTTGATAATTAAAAATGCATGATTATGCTAAATATAAAAAAGATAATCTGAAGTTAGTAAATAAATTATAAAATGAATATTGATTAAGTTAGTATCTTGAAAATTAATATTGATAAACAAGTTAATTAAAATTAGGGTATAAATTTGAAATAAGATTAGCCAAAGAAAATTATGTATATTATATGAAGACCCTTTTTTAACTTAGAAAAATATTTATGATTTTTTTATTGTGTATAAAAATAAAAATAAATTTATTTTGTATGGTAGGAAGAGACACAGAGAAACAAGTCAATGTATTCTCATCGTGTGGCCAGTAGATGGCCACACGTCGCACATCTAAGGAGAGACCAAGGGAGTATATTTGTCCAATTCCTTCCCACTTGATCATTTTTCATTATTATTTCTCTCTATAGACCATAATCATCTCTCCCTCTCACCAAACAAATGCTCTAACTTCTCTCTAGAATTTCAGTGACAAGAAATCGCCCTACCGTAGGTTCGCCTTGAAAACCACCACTAAGCCCAGTTTTCGGTTGATCTTCAAGCGGGATCTTCAAACATTCAACCAAACCCAGAAAAAAAAAGAACCCTAGGATGAACCCTAAACCTAAACCTAAAGAACCCTAGGCTGAAACCACTGTGAGCAACCGTTGAGGCCTCCGTGAGGGATGCATGTCCGCTGGGAACATCATCCTGTTTCCATAAAACCCCATGAACTATAGTGAAAGCCCTTAATACTCTAAGAACCCTAAACCTAAACCTATGAATGTATGAACCCTAATCCCAAAACTCCAGAAAACCAAACCCTAATTACAAACCCCAAACCCCAAACTTCCCCAAAAATTCACAATTAAACCCCCAATTTTAACATATGTACACCAATCACAACAATTATAAAGGCTATGTAACTACCAACCTCTCCTGCAGTGATACTTCTCGTATGAATTCCTTTTCCTTTTCCTGAATTCCTCGCTTCTGATCTATCTCTCTCTCTCTCTCTCTCTCTCTCTCTCTCTCTCTCTCTCTCTCTCTCTCTCTCTCTCTCTCTCTCTCTCTCTCTCTCTCTCTCTCTCTTTCACTTGCATGTATGAAGATGGTGAATGCAACAAGGATCGAGGGCTCTTCAATAATTTTGTTTCCAATCTCCTCTTATTTTGTTTCTCCCTTGATTCTGTCTTAGGTTTAGTAATTTATAGACTAAGGTTTATATTTGATTAGGAAATAGATTAATGATGATTTGTTGTTATTATTTTTGATTGAATTAGATTTGTGTTTGATTGATTATGTAATCTTAGATTGATCCTATGTTTGTAACTAGAATTAGATTCTTAAATCTGCAACGTATTTGTACCGATTATGTGTGTAAATTCACATTCAACCAATATAATATGATTCCAATTATTTGATGCAAAATGATTTGACACAAAAGTTCTAGATTTTGGGCTTTTCGTTGCTTAACTCAGGGATGACGAGAATTGGGCGAAGGGTTTTCAGAAAACCCTAGTTGACTTGGTCAATATTCACAAGATGGCAAAACATTAATATTTAAATAATAAAAAAAATTAACACTAAAGAAATGAATGATAAAGTACCAATGAATTAAAACGAGGCGCTGGAAGGCCAAAAATTAAAGTGAGAAATTTAAATGAAATATATAATATATTAGTAACTAACCCTAATTAACTAATTAATTATTTATTTTATTATTAAACTCAAAATTTTAATGGTCCATTCTTAAACTAATCATTTTAGATAATGAGCCCATTACTTTACCCAAATTGAAAAAGCTTATATCTTATGATATAAATTATAGAGATTTTCATCATGATTTCTAAACTATGACATTTATGACTAAAATATTAATATGTATGAGAAATTAGCTATATAAATGAGAATAACTTAAAAAGAAAAATAACTGTGAAATAACCTCACAATCCTAGTAAAACAAATTTTGACTAAAGCATCAAGGTGAGCAAATTTGGGGTATGACAGCTGCCCCTATTTAATCAATCTTTGAATGAGAGGTGCGAGAATATGAAGTTCTCGCACGTTCGGATCAGAGGGTTATTAAATAATGGAAGGCCCTAAACTTTGACCAAAGACTTTTTTTGAAAAAATTTCTTTTGAACCATAATTTTGAACAATAAAACGAAAAAGTAAAAAAGGGAAAGGATGACACGGATAACTCATCAATACCTAAAGCGGGGTTTAAACATCTATTTTTGCCAAGGGACTAAACTAATAGATATGAAAAAGGATGCTATCACATATTTTATATTCTTACCAAAACCTAGGGGGTAGGTAATGTGGGTTTCAATTATATTTATGCTAATGGACTAAACCAATAGAGTCAAAAAAAGGGTATGAAAACAACTTACTAATGCTTCGGGATAACATAGTAAGTTTTATCGCAGATTTGCATATTTATCACAACCTAGGAGATAAATAATATGGTATCAATCTTACCTTTGCCAAGGGACTAAACTAATAAGATCGATAATTTTGGAAAAATAACTTATCATTGCTCAGGGACCCATATGAATAGTTATATCTGATTTGCACATATGCCACAACCTAGGGGTTGTTGATGATGTGGGTATCAATGATATTTATGCTAAGGGACTAAATCAATAGAGTTGGAAAGGTTTGAAAACAACTTGCTAAAAATTCGGGACTAACATAGTAAGTTGTATCGCAAATTTTTCCTTTTTATCACAACCTAGGGAATAAATAATGCAGGTTCAAAATTTGATATTTGAATTTTAAATTTGATATTTTGGAAATTGAATAATTAGGCCATAGATATGACGTAGATATGCCACCTAGTGAAATTTTGGTTTGTAGCACCTCTAATTGTTATGTCTCTTCTTAATTGAGGTAGCTATCTGTAATAGTGTACAAAGCTAAGGTTCGAATTTGTGATTTTGCGCAGATGACTTAGCTGGTAAATAGGCCTTGCGATTTTTCGAAGTGTTCCTGGGCCTTTGTGATTCGAATATAATACATGATTGATATGTTTATGTATAATGTTTAATGATAATGTTATTTATACGCATTTCGTATGTAGATGCATAAGTGTTATGAATGTTTTTGATGATCTTGCTCCTTTGGATCATTGGGTCTTCAGGGTCACTGACTTCCCCATAGTCTCTGTTGTTTTGTCGTGGCACCTCTAAGTTAACTTGTATCCTGATATGTTATTATGAACAGTGTCAATGTGATTTTGATGATCGTACTTTGGGCGTAGTTGTGGGTTTCTTTTGACATTTTTCTAACCAAAGTTCTTTTTGATTTTCATTGATGCTTTTTATTTTGTCATTTCCCCCAAAGTAGTTTCAATGCAGTGTTTATAAGAAATAATCGTCGTATTTTGCAAACAAATCGGAAAAAGAAAAACACAATTGAAAAGATTTGAAAATAAACTATTTTTATTAATTAAAGTGCCTCTGAATAGTCCAGAATACAAGATGCAATTCCTAAAAATAGGTAATTACAAAAAGATAAATATATAAAATGGCAATGATAAATGATATCTGATACTGCTATTTCCCTTATGTAATTGGTAACTCCAATCACTTTTCTTCTGAGAATGATGATTATATTGATCCCCCCTCCTTAGTTTTTTATGCAATGAGTCCTCGAGTCTCAATCTTTTTGTTCTCTTTGTCATTTGAATAAAATCCCTAATTTTTCCCGGACCGTCCCTTCAGGTTTTAAATCCATCGGGATGATGATTTTGTTTATATGACCCAAATTTTGGCCTTGAACGCCCTCTCGGGTTTTCAATCCACCAGAACACCCCTTTTTGCCTAAGTCGCACTTTCGGGTTTTCGACTTAGTAAGCTCTTTCTTTTATACGTAGTATTTTTTGACTGCGTTGGAATTCAGCGGATGTGGTAGTTCTTCTCCGTCTATTATCGTAAGGATAAGATCTCCTCCTGATAAAGTTTTTTTTACCACATATGGACCTTCGTAGTTAGGTGTCCATTTCCGACATTAATCTAGACGAGGTAGAAGAATCTTCTTGAGGACTAGATCTCCCTCTTGGAATACCCGAGGATGAACATTCTTATCGAATGCCTTTTTTATCCGCTTTTGATATAGTCTGGCATGACATAAGGTTGTCAAACGCTTTTCTTTGATGATGTTAAGTTGATTAAGTCATTTCTGGATCCATTCTGATTCTTCAAGCTTGGTTTCCATGAGGACTCGAACGGATGGGATATCTACTTCAATAGGGAGTACAACCTCCATGCTATAAACCAGAGAAAAAGGAGTTGCACTTGTCGAAGTACGTACTAAGGTACAGTAGCCGTATAGTGCAAAGGGAAGCATTTCGTGCCAATCCTTATATGTCTTCACCATTTTCTAGATGATCTTCTTAATGTTTTTATTGGAAGCTTCAACAGCCCCGTTCATCTTGGGTCGATAAGGTGATGAATTATGATGCTCGATCTTGAAATCATCGCATAACTTATTTATCATTTTGTTGTTCAAGTTAAACCTATTGTCTGTGATAATTTTTCTAGGAACCCCTACCTACATATGATATTTTGCTTGATAAATCGGGTGACAAATTAATTTGTCACATTTGTGTAAGAAACGACTTCTACCCACTTGGTGAAATAATCAATGGCGACTAGTATGAAACGGTGTTCGTTGAAATCCTTTGGTTCTATCATCCCTATCATATGAATTCCACACATCGAGAATGGCCATGGTGAACTTAGGATGTTCTGAGGAGTTGGTGGTACATGCACCTTGTTAGCATAAATTTGGCATTTGTGGCATGTCTTTGCATAATGGTAGTAGTCAGTTTCCATTGTCAACCAATAGTATCCTGCTCTTAATATTTTTCTAGCCATGGCATGTCTGTTTGCATGGGTCCCCAAGGTTCCTTCATGGACCTATTTTATGATTGTGTCTGCCTCGTGTCCATCCACACATCTAAGTAGAACCATGTCATAGTTTCTTTTGTACAATACATCCCCATTTAAGAATAAATTTGTTGCTAGCTTTCTTAGAGTTCGCTTGTCTATTAAAGTATTTTCTTGGTATTCTTGCTTCTCTAAATACATCTTGATGTCATGGAATCAAGGTTTATTATCTGGTCATTCTTCTATTGCGAGATAGTGTGCGGGCTCTTGGAAATGTCAGACTGTGATATGTGGTTCATGATTAGGCCATGTTACTTTAAACATGGCTGACAGAGTTGCCAAGGCATCTGCCATCTGATTTTCTTCTCAGTTATGTGAGTGAATGTTATCTCCGTAAATTCTGTAGCTATCTCCAACACATGATCTTAATATAGAATTAATTTTGGATTTCAGGTGTCCCATTCACCGTTGACATGGTGTATGACTAATACTGAATCTCCGTATACTTCTAGGAGTTTGATCCTTAGATCAATAGTAGCTTCTAAACCCAATATACAAGCTTCATATTCAGTAATGTTGTTGGTACAATCAAAACATAACCTTGCAGTATAAGGTTTATGAAAGTTCTTCGAAGATGTCAATACTGCTCAAATTCCATGCCCTAGTGCGTTTGAAGCACCATCAAACATGAGTGTTCATCGTGCCTTTGGTTCAGGTCCTTCGTCAGGTCCCAGTCTTTCGTAGTCTCCTATAACCATGAAGTCCTATTCTGGGAAGTCAAACTTCATTGGCTGATATTCTGCCACGGGTTGAAGAGCTAGGTGATCAGCTAGTATACTTCCTTTTATGGACTTTCGTGTAATATATTGGATTTCATATTCCGATAACAACGTTTGCTATCGAGCAATTCTTCTCGTGAGAGTTGGCTTTTCAAACACACAGATCAAAGAATCCATTCTTGGTATAAACCACGTGGTGTGAGTTAACATATATTGTTTCAGTCGTTTAGTGGCCCAAGCCAGAGCACAACAAGTCTTCTCAAGGAATAAGTACCCGGTTTCACAGTTAGGAAATTTTTTGCTTAGGTAGTAGATGGCATGCTCTTTCCTACCTGTTTCATCGTGTTGACCCAATACACACCCCATAGATCCTTCGAGAATGGTAAAGTACATAATAAGTGGTCTTTCGAAAATAGGTGGCATCAGAATTGGTGGCTCTTGTAGGTATTGATTTATTGTTTCAAAGGTTGTTTGACAGTCTTCATTCCTTGCAATTGATTGGTCCTTTGAGTAGTTAGAATATAGGCTCACAAGTGGAAGTTAGGTGCGATAGGAACCTTGAGATGTAGTTTAATCGCCCTAAAAATCCATGAACCTCTCTTTCTATTCTTGGAGCTGACATTTCTTGTATGGCCTTTACTTTGTCAAGAGCCACTTCGATACCTCATTGGCTTACAATAAAACCCAATAGCTTGCCTGATCTGACACCAAATATACATTTGTTCAGATTCAACCTTAGTCTAAATTTTCTTATACGTTAAATAATTTATGTAAGTGGATGATGTGATCCTCTTCTGTTTAAGATTTAGCAATCATATCGTCCACATATACTTTGACTTCTTTGTGGATCATGTCATGAAATAGCAGGACCATTGCTCGTTGATAGGTTGCCCCTGCATTCTTTAGACCAAAGGGAATTAATTTATAGCAGAAGGTGCCCCAAAGAGTCATGAAGGTAGTCTTTTCCATGTCCTCGGGAGCCATTTTGATCATATTATATCATAAGAAACCATCCATGAAGGAGAATATTGAAGACTAAGTTGTGTTGTCCACCAAAACATCAATGTGAGGCAACAAGAAATCATATTTAGGGCTTGCTTTATTTAGATCCCAGTAGTCCACACACATGCACACTTTTCCGTCTTTCTTGGGCACTGGCACAATTTTAGCGATCCAAGGTGGATAATCTACCACGGCTAGGAACCCTGCATCAAATTTCTTGAGGACTTCTTCTCGAATTTTTCTAGCCATGTTTGGACAAGTTCTTTTGAGTTTTGGTCTAACGGGAGAACACCCTTCCTTGAGAGGTAGTTTATGTACGACAATGTCTGTATCTAAACCTGGAATATCTCGGTAAGACCAAGTGAATATGTCCATGTACTCATGTAGGAGCTTGATCAGTCTTTATTTTACACTTTCTTCCAAGGTTGCACCTAGCTTGATCTCTTTCAGATCTTTTATGTTCCAAGATTGATGATCTCTACAGGTTCCTAGTGTGTTTGTATATAATTTGATTCTTTCTCTAATAACCTTGCCAACTCTTCAGAGAGTTCATAATCTTCCTCACTATTATCTTTAACTTGGTTAATTGGTGCATCAAAATCATATCGGATTGTACCAGTAGCGTTATCAATGAGTTTAGGTGTGGATCTTCACATTTCATCAAGTTTTGGTTTTCTTTAGAATGTGAAGTTGGTAAGTGTGTATGAATAAAAGTATTTCCATTTTGAAAAATAAGTAGTAAATAAAAGAGAAAGAAATGAATATTAATTGAATGTGAAATATAACTTTTATAATGAAACATTCTGTTTGAAAATAAATGGGGTCCCTTACAAGCTACCCATATGCCTCGAGATGGACATAGGTTCTTTTTAATATAGAAAAAATACTTTGGAAAGAAAAATATCTCTGAAATCTCCACAACCGTTCAATTCTTGAGCTCTTCACCAGAAACGCATTTGCGGATGAAGTTGGATGCTCATTTGTTATTGCTTTTGTTGGATATCACTGACACTTGTCCACCATGCTCTACTCATTTGTTTATAAAGGTCTCCTAGGTGGGAGGAATTCATCTTTTATCTTTCTGAGCAGCTTTTGATGGTTGATAGACCAAACCAAGCTTTCCCTAACCTATAGATGTTCGGTCTTCCACAACTTCTTGCAAGTCTCACAACAATGTCATGGAGGTCTCTAGTCTTTTTACCCTTTCCACCGGGAGAGTAAACATTATAGCCACCTCTAAGACACGGAATGGTGTTTCTACACAGTCTTCTTTCACACTGATGTACCTGTAGGACTCCAAGTGACTTACGAAGACATTTTCTTCCCCGTCAATCACAACCAACTTTCCTTCGATGAGGAACTTCAACTTTTGATGCAAATTTTAGGTGACAACCCCTGCCGCGAGAATCTTTGGTCGCCATAATAAACAACTGTATGATGGTTCTATACCCATCATCTGGAAGGTAATGTAGAAAGTATGAAGACCAATATTTATAGGGAGACCAACTTCTCCAAACTTATTGCTTTAAGAACCATTGAAATCTTTAACCACCATGGAACTTGGACTTATGATGATGTCGTCCATTGTTAGCTTTATGAGGCTGGTATTTGGTAATACGTTTGGGGAAGAACTAGTATCAGTGATTAGCCTGGATAGACTAGTCTTTCTGCATTGGATTCAAATGTGCAATGCCTTGTTGTTATCTCTACCTTGTGGAGGTAAATCATATTCATTGAAGCCTAGGCATATTCCTGATGTTAGATTGGCTACGACTCTGTCAAATTGGTCCATTGTGAACTCCTTTGTTTCATGAGCAGTGCTTAGGATCTTCATTAGAGATTTTCATTGTGCTTCTAAATTCACTAGTAATGAGAGTATTGAAATCTTGTATGGGGTTTGGTGAAGTTGATCCACCATCCTATAGTCACTTTTCTTGATCATTTTTAATAATTCATCGATCTCTTGGTCGATAAAGGCTTTACATTATGACTCAAGCCCTTGGCTAGTTTCAGCCACAAGTTTTCCTTTATCTTTAGCCATAATATCATATTTTTTGTGTTAGTCTGGAGCGTACACGGGACCACTGCGGGTCATGGCCCCCATTCCTGCTATATTTGTAATTGGAGGTTCTTGATTTATCAGTGGTTCACACTCTTGTTTCTATCCACTGACGTAGACAATAGTGTCATAACTCCATGGTACAACTTTATCACTTTCGGAATGTGAGATGGTCCCTTGCTTACCATTATACTCTTTGGAGGCAACACTATCTTCAAAGTTTGATTTTGATATGGTATTATTAATGATATTCTCGCAGAGTTTGGCTCCTCACTAAGAATTACAAGTTGTTTCTTTGCAGAACTCGAACCTTGGCAAGGGATCACCAATGGTCTTCTTGTATTCCCATTGATTGTAGCTACATATTCCTCTTTAGGGTATTGCCCGAACTGGACTGTTCCCTAATCCACCATTTTTTGCAAAGTGTTTTTGAAAGCGTCATTATGTTCCAGAAAAAACCATGTTCCAACAAATGCTCCTTTAGGATATCTATTAAAGCCTTTACTCGTATAGACTCCTCATGATTAGTGACTATCTCAATTGCATTCACAGTTGGTCCACCATGCAGAGGCATGAGGTTTTTATTGGTATTAGATTTACCAATGGTGATATCTTGGGAGTATATTAGATCTTGAAACTTATGCCTGAAGGCCTAACATTTCTCAATGGTATGCCCTAGGGAATCATCATGATATTCACACCTTGTGTTTACGTCATATTTTGGTGGGAGTGCCCCAATTGGAGGAGCGAGTGGCTTTAGTTCCACTAGGGATTCTCTGAGCAGATGTTGTAGTAGTTGATTGTGTGGCATGGGGAGAGGATCAAATCTATTTGGAGGTCTCTAAAACTTATTTTGATGTTGATCTTGTGGGATCACCAATGGCTGTTATGCCTTCTGGTGTGCTGCGAAAGCATTAGTTTCTCCATCTTTCTATTTTAAGAAGTTAGGAATATGATTCTTTGAGTTGTAAGGAGTATTGGATGTCCCTTGTATCATGCCACTTTTCACACCAACTTCAATTTGTTCCCCAATTATTACCAAATCAGAGAATCTCGAGGAGATGCTACCTACCATTTTTTCATAATATAGACCTTGTAAAGTACTCATGAACATGTCTACCAATTCTCTTTCGAGGAGTGGTGGTTGTATCCGTGCTGTCATTTCTCTCCACCATTGAGCATACTCCTTGAAAGATTCATCCTTCTTTTGAGACAAGTTTTGAAGTTGGATGTGCTTAGGAGCCATATCTAAGTTTTATTTGTATTGCTTTAAGAAAGAATAAGCAAGGTCTGCCCATGTTCAAATATATGCTTGTCTAATTGCATATACCAATCCAAAAATACCCCACTTATACTTTCTTGAAAATAGTGGATCATTAGTTTCTGATCATGAGCATAACAACCATTTTCCTGCAAAACATGTGATCGGTCACCATTTTCATCATGTTTTTGTTACTTGTCTGATGATAATCCAGGTTTCTGCATCGCTTTGTGTCATCTTAATCTTCTCTTTGAATGATTTCATATTTCTTGAGTTTCTCCGCATCTTATGTTTTCTTAAGTTTATTTTAAGTTATTTCTCATTTTATACTTTGGTTGGTTGTTGCGACTATTTCAGGTTTAGGGGAAGGATCCTAGGTACTCGGTACGAGAAAAGTCAAGGAATCAGAGGTCTTAGAGAAGTTTCAGCAAGTTACAACAAGCCTGACATGGCCACCCATGTCACTTGACACGGGCCGTGTCAGGTAGAGGAGCACATGAAGAAAAAAAACCAGAGAGCCAACACGGACACCTATGTCACACGACACGGGCCGTGTCAGCTATGTTGAGACTTAAGGACTCTTGGGGAATGGACAGATTACCAACAAGGTTGGCCGTGTCACTTGACATTGGCCGTGTTGGTCCAAACGCTGAGTTTTTCTGATTTTTCAATTTTACTCGAAGTGAGACCCAAAAGGGTGTTTTGGACATTTCGGACTGGGAATAATTGATTCTGACATTTTGAGGCAGTTTTGACAATCAAACGGGGGACTTTTTGACATTATAAGAATTCTCAATAAAAATTGGAGCTTTCAAGGGATTCGGACAACCGAGATTTTTTAAGAGCAATCTCAATTGAAGATCAACGGAATCCAATTATCTTGTAATGTATAACTTTCTTATTGTAATTTCATTGAATATTATATACGGCTAAACCCTCCAATGCAAGGGGGTGTCCCTGTTTTGCAGCTTAATGACTATGAATTATTGATTTTTAATCGATTAGTTTCCATTTAATGTTTCTAATGCTTTCCTGATCGGACCAATTAGGATTGATCTATGATTAACAATTAGGGCTGGATCGCCGTTGTTAAGGTTTTTTGACACGATTAAACTATATTAGATATCACCCAAGACCAGGGAAACCATATAGTTATCAGTGAAATTTTTATAATATTGAAGGCTTGGTATAATCATAATTTTCTAAGGACTTAGATATTCGGATGGTTGACCAAAGGTTTTCCCATTTAGGACTTGGAGGAAAACAACCTAAAGATCCGGTAGTTGAAGTTTATGAACTGGTTGAAGAGATAAACATTCAGGGTCATTATAGGGCAACTTACACACTTACCCCGAGCATAGTATTCATACTAGTAAAAAAAAGTCATAATTTGCATTCTGTTTATTTTCATAATTGTTAAGGTTAAATCCAAAACCAAAGCAAACATTAAGTTTTTGTTTAATTGGACCACACATTAAACTGGTTAATATACGCAATCCTCGAGAATGATTTTTGGGGAAAATTCCCTCTTATTACTGCAAGGCAAAATAGTACACTTGCTATTTTTCCTATCAAGTTTTGGCGCCGTTGCCGGGGACTAGCAAACTACAGATTCTAAATGTAGTTCAATTGAAATTGTATTGCTATGCAATTAAAATTTATGTTACTGTTATTTTTTTATTTTCACTAATTTTCTGTCTAATATTTTATGCGAGGTCAGGCCTCAGCTGAATTTCCTTTTGACGCAGAAATCGAAAGAACCTTTCACTCTGGGTGAAGACAAGCTAGATTAGCCAGACTGGCCTCTGAGGAAGAACTTATTTCAGTTAATTCAGATTCTGTGTCATAACATCGTTCAGAGCATAAAGAGACAGATTCAGAATCAGAACCCGAAACTATGGGTGAAAATCCACCACCACCTAAGAGACTTCTTGGTGACTATGGTGGAACAAATGCACCGGCCGGTCGACCGCCTATTGTGAACCAACCGATAAATATACCAAATTTTCAGCTGCATCCTAGCACTATCAGTCAGCTTGAGAGGTGATCCTTCTTTGGAAGGGTTAATAAGGATGCCAACAAACATTTACAAAGATTTCTAAAAATGAGCACCACTTTTAAGATAGATGGGCATACTGAGGAACAAAAAAAGTTATGGATGTTCCCGTTCACTTTAGCTGATGAGGCTAAATAGTGGTATTATTCCCTTTTGGCTGGTAGCATTACTTCTTGGGAAAAGATGGAAAAAGCGTTCCTGAATGAGTACTTTCCAGCGTCAGTATTCATGAGAAAAAGATATGAAATCCTCAATTTAAAGAAGAAAGAGGGTGAGTCACCAGGGGATTCCTATAAAAGATTCAAAATACTCCTAGTGGTTTGTCCTACTCACAATTTGGATTAGACTGAGCAGATGCAAATGTTTGTGAATAACCTTGAGATCAAAACCAAGCAGTTAATTGACACAACAACTGGTGGCTCATCTAATTTTTCAATAAACACTAGTATCAAGAAGATAATTAAAGCCATTGCTGCAAATGAGCTTCTGGAGTTATATGAAAGGGTTGCAAGCAAGCCAGAGGGAGTAATTAATTTGAAGTTGGAAGCCAACAAGCAGATAAAAATGGAAGAAAGAATTGCTGTAGAAATATAGAAGAAGCTCAAGGCGATGAACATCAATACTCAACAAGTGGCTCAAATTCAACAAGGTCAAAATGCTATTTGTGAAATTTGTGGTGGACGCCACTTGACTATGCATTATCTTGAAACTGCTCAACAAATTGAAGATATCAAGTTCTTGAAGCAGAATAATCCTTATTCTAACACCTACAATCCTGGGTGGAAGAATCATCCAAACTTTGCATGGAGATAGAGATTAAAAAGGGAATGTTCAGCAGCAGGGGCAAGGCCAGTGTCAGAGTCAGTATCAACAACATCAACAACAACAAGCTCCAAAGAAAGCAGATTGGGAAATAGCCATTGAAAAGATGGCAGCTCATAATATTCAGTTTTGAAGAAGAGATAAGAAACAATCATAATAACACTTATGCTTCAATTAAAAATCTAGAGGTTCAGATGGGTCAGATAGCACAACAGCTAGAAAATAATCAAGCACTTGACACTTTACCTGGTGCCACAGTTACAAATCCAAGAGATAATCACATGGTGAATGCGATTGTGACAAGAAGTGGTAAGTCAAGCGGAAAAGATTATGAAGAAGTAGTTGAAGGGGGAATATTGTTAGAAGTGGATTTAGAGATTAAAGAGGATCCAAAACAAGCGGAGGAAGTTGTGATACCGCCGGTGATGATAAAGGATAAGTAAAAAGATCCAAAGAAAAAAGGCATTCTTCCATATCGGACAAGAGCAAGGAAGAAAGATCTTAATGAGAAACTTTTTGAGAAATTCTTGGAATTATTCAAGAAGCTTGAGATCAATGTTCCTTTTGTTTAAGCTATGGAACAAATGCCAATTTATGCTAAATTCATGAAGGACATCATATCCAAGAAGCGTTCCATTGACACTGAGCCAGTAATGCTAACCGAAACTTGTAATGCTATTTTGCAGGGTCTAAGAATTCCAATGAATAAAAAAGATAGAGGTGCAGTTACTATTCCATGCACAATTGGGGATAGATCATTAAAAAAACACTTATTGATTTGGGGGCTAGTGTAAGCCTTATGTCCTTGTCTATTTATAAAAATCTTAAGCTTGGTGAGGTGCAAGAAACTCGTATGACACTTCAGTTTGCATATCATTCAATGAAAAGACCTTATGGTATTGCAACAGATGTTCTTGTGAAGATTGACAAGTTTTTGTTCCCTATTGATTTTGTTGTTCTAGAGATTCTAAAAGACGAGGAAATCACGCTAATTTTGGGAAAACCTTTTCTAGAGACAGGAAGATGCATGATATATATTAAGGAAGGAACCATGACCCTAAAAGTCTATGATGAAAAGCTGAAAATTAATGTTAGGGACACCATGAAATTCAAAGATGGGGAAAGTACAAGTAAAAATATCAAATTGTAAGACACAATTTTTATTCTGGAAGTTCAAAGCAAAATTCCAGAATTACCATTGGAAAGAGTTCTTAGCCTGTCAATTTCTGAAAGTGATGAGGTACTATATGAGAAAGAGTCAGAAGTGCTAGCTATGTTTGAAGCACAACCTTAGAGGAAGAGATCAAAAACACCCTGATGGAAAGATTTGAGACCACAACAATCCCCAGAAGAGAAGCAAGAAGGAAAAAATGGGACAAAGTTGAAACAACTGCCTGAAAACCTCAAATACATTTTTCTTGACACTGAAGAGAAATATCCAGCTATCATAAATTCAAGCCTAAAAAAAGTTCAAGAAGACCATCTCATCAAAGTACTTAAGAAATACAAGTGTTCTATTGGATGGTACATTAAAGACTTGAAAGGTATTAGCCCCACAGTTTGCATGCACAAGATCCTGATGGAAGATGATCAGAAACCAGTGGTTCAACCTTCAAGAAGACTTAATCCATCAATGAAAGAAGTTATGCGCAAAGAAGTTGTAAAGTTGTTGGATGCGGGTCTTATTTACCCAATATATCATATCTCATGGGTAAGTCATGTTGATGTGGTGCCAAACAAGGGAGTAACGAATATCTTTATGAATGAAAAAAATGAGTTGATTCCTACAAGAACGGTTACAGGTTGGAGAGTTTACATTAACTATAAATGGTTGAAAACAGCTATAAGAAGGACCATTTTCCTTTGCCTTTCATTGACCCAATTTTGGAAAGGTTAGCGGGTCATGACTACTATTGTTTCCTTGATGGTTACTCGGGATACAATCAGATTGCAGTGGCACCAAAAGATCAAGAGAACACCAAATTCACATTCCCTTATGGTTTTTTCACCTATAGTAGAATTTCATATGGGTTATGCAATGCACCTGCTACCTTTCAGAGATGTATGGCGTTCATCTTTGCTGTCATTATTGAAAAACACATGGAAGTGTTTATGGATGGTTTTTTTATTATCGGGTCTTATTTTGAAAATTGTTTGAATAACTTGTGTTGTGTTCTAGAAAGATGTCAATAAACCAGTTTGATTCTCAATTAGGAGAAATTCCATTTTATGGTGCGCGAGGAAATAGTTTTGGGGCACCAAATATCTCATAAAGGGATCGAAGTTAACAAAGCCAAAGTGGAGGTCATTGCAAATTTACCACCTCCAGTGAATGAGAAAGGTATAAGAAGTTTATTAGGACATGTGGGGTTCTACCACAGGTTCATAAGGGATTTTTCCAAGATTGCAAAGTCGTTGACTAGTTTTCTTGTGAAGGATACACTGTTTCTTTTTGATAAAAAGTGCGGTGAAGCCTTTGAGTCGTTGAAGAGTAAGCTAGTGTCTGCCCCTATAGTAATTCTCCTAATTGGTCTCTACCTTTTGAGATCATGTGTGATGCCAATGATATAGCAATGGGGGCAGTTCTAGTATGGAGAAGAGAAAAGCTCTTGCTTGTGATCTATTATGCAAGCCATGTGTCGAATCCTGCTCAGATGAATTATGTAATCACTGAAAAAGAGTTACTAGTGGTGGTGTATGCCTTTGAAAAGTTTAGGTCTTACCTATTGGGATCAATGGTAATTGTTTATACTGACCATTCTACTTTGAAATATCTTTTTTCTAAATAAGAATCGAAGCCAAGGTTGTTGAGATGGATTTTTCTTATGCAAGAATTTGATTTAGAGATCCCGGACAAAAAGGGATGTGAAAACATTGTTGCTGATCACTTATCCCGGATTTCCCCGATAGAAGAGACGAAGGAAAAACACCCAATAAAGGATGAGTTTGTTGATGAACGAATCCTAGCTATTATGGATGTCTCGTGGTTCGCAGACTATGCAAACTATGTGGTAGGTGGAATAATACCAGATGATTTGGACTCTAACACAAAGAAAAAGGTTTTGCATGATTTCAGGTTTTATTTATGGGATGAACCATTCTTGTACAAGAAGGGAATGGACAAATTGGTTCGAAGGTGTGTTCTAAAGAAAGAACAGAGAGATGTACTAAAAGCTT
Organism: Vicia faba; assembly: GCA_948472305.1. Classification (NCBI taxonomy): domain Eukaryota; kingdom Viridiplantae; phylum Streptophyta; class Magnoliopsida; order Fabales; family Fabaceae; genus Vicia; species Vicia faba. The sequence continues at coordinate 70,232 of CATIWC010001342.1, forward strand.
GCCATGACTCAAAATATGGATGACATTTTAGTGGAGATAAAATAGCTACAAAAGTCCTCCAGTCTGGGTTGTACTGGCCGACTTAGTTCAAAGATGCTCAAAGCATTGTGAAGAAATGTAACATATGTCAGAGGACATGTAACATTTCAAAAAGGAACTAGATGCCTCAGAATGCCATGTTGGAAGTAGAATTGTTTGATGTGTGGGGAATAAACTTCATTGGATCATTTCCACCCTCATTTGGAAAGCATTACATTTTGGTCACGGTCGACTATGTCTCCAAGTGGGTGGAAGTTGTCGCATTACCCACAAATGATGCTAAGGTGGTGGTAAACTTCCTCAGAAACAACATTTTCTCTAGGTTTGGGGTACCAAGAGCTCTAATAAGTAATGAGGGTACACACTTTCTTAAAAAGTTGATGGAATATTTGTTGAAGAAGTATGATGTAAAGCACAAGATTTCCACTCCGTATCACCCTCAGACGAGTGGACAGGTTGAAGTGTCTAACAGGCAGATAAAGCAGATACTTGAAAAAATAGTTAGCGCTTCTCATAAAAATTAGGCTATAAAGTTGGATGATGCACTATGGGCGTATATAACTGCGTTCAAAACCCCTATAGGTATGTCTCCCTACCAACTAGTTCACGGTAAAGCATGCTACTTACCGCTCGAACTCGACCATAAAGCCTTTTGGGCTACCAAATTCCTGAATTATGATCTTTTGAAAGCTGGAGAATCCCAGAACCTTCAACTTCACGAGTTAGAAGAGTTTAGGAATCTAGCTTATGAGAATGCCAAGATATATAAGGAACAAACAAAAAAATTGCATGATCAGAAGATCTTGAGGAAGAAATTTTGGGAAGGACAGTTGGTTTTGTTGTTTAATTCCAGGTTGAAGTTGTTTCCTAGAAAGTTGAACTCCAGATGGTCCAGACCGTTTGTGGTTCACAAAGTGTTTCCCCATGGAGCAATATAATTGAAAAATAAAGCCAATGGGGATAAATTTAAACTGAAGGACAAATATTGAAGCCTTATTATACAGGGCAAGAAAGTGAGTTTATTGATAATGTTTGTATTACAGGGTAAGATGGATGCTCACCGATCCATGAGACGTTAAACGAAGCGCTTCATGCGAGGCAACCCACACATTTTAATTTTAACTATTTTCTTTATTTTTTCCTATGTTTGTTGTTTTTGTTTAGGTAATCACAGTTTCTTGTAAAGGAGCCAAGAGCACTCAAAGGGAGTATACTGCGAAAGAGGAGAAAGTATGCAAAATAAAAAACAAATCAGACTTGCAACACGGCCGACCCTGCCACCGGACACGGCCCGTGTCAGCCTTACTAAAGGAATTGAATGAACATAGGAAGTTGGGCATCTATGGCTTGTAACACAGCTGACCGTGTTACCGGACACGGCCCGTGTCAATCTTCCTGAAGGCATTGTGTGAAAATAACATTTTTGGCATCTCAGATGTGCAACACGGTCGGTCGTATCACAGGACACGGCCTGTGTCAGTCAAGCAGACTTTGAAATTTTTTTGTTTTCTCTTATTCCACGTGGGACCCACCAGTCACTTAAACACAAATTTCACTTTCACCGAAGAAGACCCCATGATTTTCCCCTCATTCACCTGTTTTTTCATTTTTCTCTTCATCCCCATCCCCTCTCTCTCTCTCTCACAAAACCTAAAACCCTATAACCACCACTAATAAAAACTCCTTCCTTTATCATCAATCCCTCTCCAATTTAAGAACACCCTTCACGAAACTTGTCCCTTTTTTCGTCCTCACCATTTTGACGGTAACTTTTTCTACTAATTCCATATTTCGTGTTCGCTCATTTTTTTCAGGTTCCCAAAATGCCCCCGAAGAGGACCGATAGAGGAGAGGCATTAGTAGATACATTCAGGCCAAGGAAAAGGACGATTCATTCACCCAATTCACACGATATAATTTTTGAAGAATCAAACCATGCCTGTAGGTATGCTGCTCATGTTAAGCAAAAGTTGACACCTACCAGGCATACGTGCGATAAAACTCTTAGTGATTTAGGGCTGCAGGATGAGATAAATAGGATTTTTCATAGTTTAGGGATGCTAGAGTTTATGAACTTAGAGGCGTCGACCTATGAGCGCATTGCCTTTGAATTTATGAGCACTATTGAGTTTAAGCTGGAAAGGCGGTGGACGAGTACCACTAGAGAATATCATGATATTTTGAAATTCCGCCTTTACAATGATGATTATGAAATTTCAGTTAAGGATTTATGATGGTGTCTTTGTCTCTCATGGGTAGGACCAGGATCTGTGTTTGATACTTTTGCTGCAGGTGATTTTTGGACAACCATTACAGGTCTTCCAATGTACACTCCGAAGAGTGCGAAAGCATCATGGATCCAAAACCCTTGTTTCAGGTACGTCCATAAAGGGTTAGCTTACACCTTGTTTGGTAGAGGTGATAGTACACGAGTGGACACTAAGAGAGAACTATTCTTTTTATTCTCTATGGTGCATGATTCGCTAGTGAATGTAGCGGCCTTTGCGGCTGATCACTTGGGGAAAGTAGGGCGCGCCACCTCCAGTGACATTTCGGTTGGCGGAATGCTAACTCAAATTGCTAAATATTATGGGTGTAGAACGGTATTGGATGGAGAAACTCTGGTGGCACCTTTGAGAAAAATTGACATAAATGCTCTTATCCAGCAGGGTATGATTGAGGTTAAGAGAGATTGTTACACTTTGATGAGTCGTAAGAGATGTATTCTGAAGTTGCCTAACTCTGCTAAAATTAGTATTTCTGACTATGCTAACTGGTTATATGCTCTAGCTCATGAGTAGTTTATACCTACCCACCAGGACTAGACCCAATAAGGTATCAGGTCCTCTTCCATGTCTCATGATCAATGGGAATGGGTGCAGACGTAGATGGGCTATCTCTGCAAAGAGCAAATCAGACAAGGTGTAAAGCTTTTCAGGCAAGGTAAAGAGCTACTCAGGCAGGGAGTGGAGCAGACCTGACAAGTGTCTGCTATTAATGAGATGCATGCTATGATGCAATGCCTGATGTTTCACTTTCCACACCCCCTCCTCCTCCTCCTTCTCAGTAAGCACAATGAGTTTCCCTTGCTATCTTGGTCTAAAACATTGAGGCCAATGTTTAGTTCATGTGTGGGGGGAATTTATTTATTTCTTTTGTTAGGGTTGGTTGAGTATTTTATTTCTTTTTGAATTTTTGTTTTTGTCATCATTGATTTGTTGTTGAGTCATTTAGTGCTGGATAATGGTATTGTATCTATACAGGTGATAGTGGATGAAAGATCACTTCACTTACTATGGTCGTTGTGAAAGACATCTGAAAGTTGGTACTGCTTAGGTGAATGATTGGACGTAACTTTCCTGCACTGGACTGATACAGGAGTACTGTGCACCCGGAACTGAGGCAAAGCTACATTACACTAGAGGTATTTTGGAACCTATAAGATAAACCAAACATGGTGAGGATCATAAAAATCCAAACACAATATCATCATGAGATTTCATCAGGTATGTAATTGTCACTCTAATTTTGCGTAAGTATTTGTTTGAATTTCTATGCACATGTATACACATTGAAGCACTTGTTTATTTTTAACCCCGAGCCTTTCCAGCCAACCATTTCATGTTATCCTTAATTAACCCCACTCGAACGTTGTTCCCTTTTGTTTGTTTGTTAACCACATAATTTAAGCATGAGCGAAAACACTCCCTCACCCTGCTTAGATAAGTGTTGTTGATATTTGATATGTGAAACATCTTAAGTTTGGGGTTGGAACACTGTAAATAGTTTAAAAAATATAGTTAAGTACAGTAAAAAGAAAGATAAAAATGGAAAAAAAAAAAGAGAAATAAAATAAAGCACTTACCTAGAGGAGGATTTAGTTTGAAAATAAAGCAATTCTCAAAGAAACACTTAAGTAGGAAATAAAGAATCCTAAGAGAACAGTGTCTGATACTCGTGATTGTGAACAATTTAAATAACACAGTGATGAAAGTAGCAACACTGACTCTGAGCTAAAAACCACTTGTTTTCCTTTTATTAGTTTATCCCACCTTGTCGCTAAGCCCCATTACAACCGTAAAAGCCCTCAAAAAGTGTGTGTAGTGTGTGTATGATATGAAGATAAATGTTATTTAAGCTTATGAGTTAACTTTTCATGCTTTGATTATTGAGTGTAAACACTTTAACCTGAGAGATTTGGTGAGAGTGTGAAAAGTTGACAAGTAAAGAGATACCCCAATGTGGAAGTGTAGCGGAACAACAAAAGTAAGGGAAGAAGAAAACGTTGAAAGGAAAGTGAAATGAGAGTCGCAAAAGATCAAGGTGGTATTGTGGTAAGTTGATCATTTGAGGTGTTCGATTCTATTTGCGCTGAACATTTCTTGAGGACAAGAAATAAGCTAAGTTTGGTGTTGTGATTGGTCACCATTTTCATCATGTTGTTGTCACTTGTCTGATGATAATCCAGGTATTCTGCATCATTTTGTGTCGTATTTTGCTTCTCTTTGAATGATTTCATATTTCTTGAGTTTCTCGGCATTTTATGTTTTCTTAAGTTTATTTCAAGTTATTTCCTGTTTTATGCTTTGGTTGGTTATTGCGACTATTTCAGGTTCAGGGGAGGATCCTAGGTACTCGGTATGAGAAAATTCGAGGAATCGGAGGTCTCGGAGAAATTTCAGCAAGTTACAACAAGCCTGATACGGCCACCCGTGTCAGGAAGAGGAGCACATGAAGAAAAAAAAACCATAGAGCCAACATGGCCACGCGTGTCATACGACACGGGCCGTGTCAGCCATGCTGAGACATAAAGAATCTTGGGGAATGGACAAATGACCAACACGGTTGGTCGTGTCACCTGACACGGGCCGTGTTGGTCTAAACACTGAGTTTTTCTTATATTTCTATTTGACTCTAAGTGAGACCCAGAAAGGCATTTTGAACATTTCATACCGGGAACAATTGATTCTGACTATTTAAGGATGTTTTGACAACCAAAAGGGGGACTTTTTGATATTAGAAGAATTCTACGATAAAAATTAGAGCATTACAAGGATACGGAGAACATAGATTTTTCAAGAGAAATCGTGATTGAAGATCAATAGAATCCAATTATCTTGTAATATCGAACTTTCTTATTGTAATTTATTTGAATATTATGTGCGTCTAAACCCCTAATGCTAGGGGGTGTCCTTGTATTGCAGTGTATTGACTATGAATTATTGATTTTCAACCCAGTAGTTTCCTTTCAATTTAATCGTTCAATGTTTCTAATACTTTCCTGATCTGACTAATTAGGATTGATCTACGATTAACAAACATGATTGGTCCGCCATTGTTAAGGTTTTTTGATACGATTAAATTATATTAGATATCACCTAAGACTAGGGATACTATATAGTTACCGATGAAATCTTGATAATACTGAAGGCTTGGTAGCATCATAATTTTCTAAAGACTTAGATATTAGGATGGTTGACCAAAGGTTTTCCCACTGAGGAATTATGGGAAAACAACCTAAAGATCCAGTAGTTGAAGGTTATTAAGTGGTTGAAGAGATCAACATTCAGGGTCATTATAAGGAAAATCACACACTTACCCTGAGCATAGTATTCATACTAGTAAAAAAGTCATAATTTACATTCCGTTTATCTTCACAATTGTTAAGGTTAAATCCAAAACCAAAGAAAACATTAAATATTTGTTTAATTGAACCATGCATTAAACTCGGTATTATACGCAGTCCTCGAGATCGATATCCGGGGTAAATTTCGTATTATTACTGCAAGGCAAAATAATACACTTGCTATTTTTCGTATCAACATGCATACATGATTCCCAGGGCATGTGAGTCCCTTATATTTTTCAAACTCAGGTACCTTAAAGTTAGAGGGAATCACTACATCTGGGACCAAACATATTTCTAGAGCATCAACGTCGAAAGCATCATAACTCTCTACATCCTTTACTTTCTTCAATGGCTTTAAATTTATTTATCGCCATAGAATCTTTAACATTGGTATGAAGTGCCTTTTATTGAGGCACTTGGGGCATTTCTTCTAAATCATGGTCTTCGTATTGTAAGTCCATATAATTATCCATGTTGTGAAGATTTCTGACCTGAATATGCAGAGTGTGGGATGCCCCTACCTTCGGAGGAGGTGGAACAAAACCTTCAGTGTGAGCCATGATGGTGTCTTGTTAGGCAACAATTGTCCTGACGGAATCGGATTCTGGCTCATGTCTTTGTTGGTGACTGCTACATGCACCAATATTTTGGGACACTTCCTCAAAAGCTACCTTCAAAATCTCGTCTTGTCTTGCTATGATGTTCTTCAAGTCCAGTATGACTTGACTCACATATCCTCTCATTGAATTGATACTTCCTTTAACTTGTTACAAATATTCCTGAAAGACCTCTTTGTTTTGCTCGATATGTTCCATTATCCTTTTTTGATGAGCTTTGGTTTGATATGGAGCTCGGGAAGTCAGTTTGTATTGTCCCATGATTTAACTGGAGATGATGTGAAAAAGATAAGTTTTTGTATGAAATGTGAATGCAATGCTTGTGGTTGGATGAATGCGTATGAATATGCTAAGAATTTATTTAATATCTTATTCACCTTAAGATTTCTTTTTATTATTATTTGTTTTAGGTTTATTTTTTTTATTGGTGAGCACCACAAGAATATAAAGATAAAACCGAAATAAAATACATTTTTGTTGAATTATAAAGAAACCATAACAATCCTTAAAATGGAAATACAACTTGAGCAGAAGCATATACAAAATGTTGGAAAACATAAGCAAATATTGAATACACGAAATTTAAAAACTAATACTCAATATGAAATAACAAAGGGAAACTAAATCTTCTAACGACGCTTGTGAATTTCTGCCCTAAAACCATCAATTATTTCCATACAAAGTTTGAGGAAGTCTTCAACATCGTATGGGAGAGGGACCATTGTAGCTTCTGCATCCCTCAAGCTTCTATGAATATCACCAATGAGGTTGTTTGCTAAGAAGGTGATCTTTGCATGCTTGTCCTTGTACCTCATATACCCCTTGTATAGTGTTGGAATTATGCACTTGTTATTTTCTCCCATAAGGGCTATGATTGTATATTGTTCTTCCCAATACTCTTTTTCAGCTTTCACCTCCTTATTGGAGTTCCCTTTGTAGGAGGAAATTATCTCTGAGATCTTCTAGCTCTTTACATAATTCTTCATACCCCTCTACTCGTTGGGAGATAAGTTTTTATGCTCTCATCCTCCTAAGGTGCTCTCTTATTTCTAGATATTTTCCTTCTTGGAGACATGTGACATGGTTTTGAATCTGCACCTCTTGACCTTTAACCTTTTCTTCTAAATCTTGGATTTGGGCTCTCAAAGCCTCTTCCAAGTCTCTCTTATCTTGCAGTACTTGAATATACCAACCCTTTTGTCAGTCGATATCCCTAGCTGCATCATCCAATCATTGATTGTGAGTATCAAAGTTTAAAGTAGCACTTAGTAATCCTTCAGTCGAACACTTTCGTTTGAACCTCTAATTGTCAGCTAATTCACGACCCTTTTGAATTTGTTGATTCTTTAGCTCAAGCTCGTGTTACAACTTATTATTCTCATAAGCAAGGTCCTAAATGATATGCTCTAATCCATCTTTTTCTCTTTGGGCTTGCTCAAGGGAAGCCCTTAGTTCTTCTACTTCTTTTACTGATATCGGAAGGGGGTCTGGTATGTTAAGTTGACACGAAGGATCAATGTCAAATGGAAGTTTATTGATTCAAACCCTATCCAAAACCCATTGACTATAGGATCCTCTTGAAACAACATCCTTCCTTCCAAATTCGACCCATTTTTTTATGAACTATGCCCCAAGCTTTGATGATTTTCTTGAGTAGCTCAGGGTTATTTTTACCCATATCATGAAGGATAAATTGTTGAAGATGCTCATCGGAAGGTTTATCTTCCATAGGATACCCAAGTTGACGTAAAGCCAAAGTGGAGGTTTAGTTGACACAACCTCTTATCCCAATCAAAGGAACATTTAGAAATTCTCCATAATTATAAATAATCTCTTCTATATTTATCTTTCTAGCATACCGCAAAATAGAATCAACACTGAGAGCCCTTATCTTTTGCGACCATTCATTCCTTGTTAAGTTCTTGGCCATGTAGATTTCCTTATAGCAATGAGACAAAAGCCAAGAGTACAAGAGAGGAATAAAAAAATGTAACACACCCCTTCCTTTTTCATAACGCGTGTGAAGGAAGTAGTAAATGTCAGCAAGCAAGGTAGGAGTAGGATCGAAATTCAAAACTTTCATGGCCCAAAATACATTAATATCTGCAGAGTCTATGTAGTCAACTATGTTTGGAAAGAGAACCAAACCAAAAATAAGTAGTACCAAAATGTCTCCACAAGCCTCCCATTCTGTCTGATATGCAAAAGTAAGAGCCTTAGACTCTAAGTAATGCCTCTTAATTCCTTGAACTTCACCGACTGCTTTGTAGTTAAGTACTAGGTCAATAAATGGCATCCCCAACTCTTTAGCCAAATCTCGGATTTTGATAGTTTTCCCAATTCCTATGTAGGCTTCAACTTTGATTTTAGAGATTCCCAAAATCCTATCAAATTCCTCCAAAGTAGGTGCCAATTGGAAATTTTGAAAAGCAAATCATCTTAGTGGAGTTTCAGAAAATTGAGCAAGGTCAGTGATAGCTTTCACTTGTACATTCAGCTTTATAATATCAATGATATTACCATAGCAACGTACATAATATTTCATAACTTTGTCAGGTAGTTTCCCTCTAATCAGCTTCAATTTCTTCAAATCAAGCATCATGGCACTAATGTGGATGGTTGTCTTCTTTTTAGTATTCATTTTCAGGATGCTCACCAAAAACCTTTCGTTTTTATTATTATTTTTCCAAAGAAATCCTGTGAATAAGACACAAAATGCAAAAATAGATATTTTTAATGCCAATGTATGCATGTATGATGATGCAATATAAGGGTGGGATAATAAAGGTTTCATTAGCATGTAGGTTCATAAGTTTTTTTAACGAATATTATAGCCTTCCCCATAGGGGTGGTTTCCTTAAGGTATCATGGACAACACAAAAGGGAAAAGGCACAAGGGCCTCCCTTATATGGAGCTGTTGTACCCCAAAATTTGCCCTCTCATTTCTCAAGGCATTTCTCACAAGGGGCTCCCAAAAATTCAAGCTTACACAAATACATTTGGATTTTTCAGCATCAAGATTAAAGAGGAAATTGCTAAAAAAGGACAAAACATATGAAAATACTCTTTTTGACAAAATTAAAGGAAAAACAAGTTCTCTTCAATTTTACATCCCTCAATTGGGCACTTTGGCTCCTTCGATGTAAGCTTTGGTTGCATCCTTAGTTTGGGCACTGAACTCCTTTTAGGCAAGTTCATTTCATGCTTCGATTGGGGCATTGGATTCATTTGGGCAAGTTCATTTCCTACTTCATTTGGGCACTAGACTTCGTTTGAACGTTTGTGAAAATCTTTCGTTTGGCCACATAGCATCTTTCCTGCGTGCTAGCCAAGGTTCACAAGGTAAAAAGCCTCTTGATGATATCCTTCGATTCAGGAGGCCAAAACATCTCTTCTACTCTCTTTCGATTACACATCTTGCCTCCTGCATGCCTCCTTCGTTTGAGGCATATGGCCTTCCCAATATTGCAAGTTTCGATTGTGCCTTTCATCCTCTGCATGCATTCTTCACTTGGGGCATGTGAAGCCTTCAACACAAGCTCATGGTCATACCTTTTGTTTGGGCATGTGGCTCCCTTTTTTACAAGTCTTCGTTTGAGCATGTTTTCATGAGGTCACAAGGCAGGGACCTCCCGCATACACCATTTAGTTTGGCCATATGGCCCCTTGCAGGCAAGTTTGAGTGGGCAGTATCTCCCTTGGAAATATCTTGCTTCAACACACAAATTCTACACTATGACATTGTCTCATGCGAAAGAAGTACCATGGTGGCACATTCGAAGGACTTTCCAGACATGTCTGAATGTCCCAATCGAATGACATGTTCTGCTGACCCACCTCAGGAGCATGTATTGGACCATTCGAAGGAACCCATGAAGGGCTTGGTCGAAAGACACTTATTTGGGCTTCTTCAAAGGATATCCACATGAGCCATTCGAATGACACTTCGATTTGAAATAAAGAAATGGTTGTTGAAGAGTCTGGTCGAAAGACAAGTCTAGGGGGTCAAGACAAAAAGGTTGAGATGCCAAAGGTACTTGTTGACCAATTCCCATTCGCTGCCAGGTTCAGACCTGATACACTGGCCATAAAACTCCAAAACTGCTGAACAACAGTCCTGCAACACTGCCTTATTCCTTGCACCAAAATGGCATTCAAACACTGCCCCTTGAAAGCTACAAACACAACATGCCTTATTTGTTTAAATCTTTTGTTTTCCCTCCTAAAACATCAGCCCAAGCAATCTATAAATAAGAGACTTCACCACCCATGTTAAGGGTGCCTAAAGGATTGCAAGAGAACACTTGTGAAAATTCCCAAAACTCTCAAACACTTCCCAACATTTTTCAAACACTTCTAAAAAACTCAACCCCTTTGTACATTAAGTGAGTCTTTCGATTCACCCCCCAAGTGACCATATAGCTAGCCTTCGACCCACTTCCCCAACTATAATATAGTCACCCTTTGATTCATTCTGTTTCTTGTTATAAAAAGAACCTTCGATCCAATCACACACCCTCCTTCGGTTCAGTGACTGCTTGCACAAAGTAGTGACTGGTTTAGTCTCAAGAGGACCCCAACGAACTTCCATTCACCACCAAGGAAGATAGTTGTAGTTTCTTTCGATCTAAGAACTTCAAGAGGTAAGTCCCCTTTGAACTTGAATCTATTTCATTTAAATATCATGTGCACATGGCAATAAAGATAAATTTAGATATTTCATATAGGGAGCTTAACCGTGTTTTAACCTTCGATTTTGACTGCCCATATGCTGAAATCTCAACTCTGACTAGTTAGGCTTTGGACTTTGAGACCCAATGATTTTGTGCTAACCCATGGCCTGTAGTTACGCTTGAATGTTGCATTTTAAGAATTTAAGACAGGTTTACTATACCCTTCAATTGGCTAACTGCACAAGCCTTTCGAATCTAAACCTGAGGGCTCGGCATGCTTATAGTCGAAAGATCTAGCAAGGGGCCTGTGGGAAAAATGCACCTCACACTGACTCTAGGCCTCAAACGAAGGAAGTAACCAGAAAGGTGGCCTTGGTGACTTCCAACTGCCAATCGAAGGACATAACATTGTTGACTTCTAACTCCCAGTCGAAGAACAGAACCTTGCTGACTCCAGGTCCAAATCGAAAGAGGTCAAAAGTGCAGAATCGAAGGATGCTTCTGCCTGAATCGAAAGGGATCATTTTTCTTCTTTTTATTTTTATTTTGTATTTATATTTTCTTTCTATTTCAATATGGTTGTAATAGTGTAGGATTTATTTTTTGCACTTTTTATTGCTTTTATGTAAATGTTAGTAATTAGGATGTATGACAAGATAAAAACAACAAGTAGACAACCCCTAATCAAAGACTAAATGCATGCAAATCAAACACACTACTCACACACATGCACCCCTAGGGTAATCCCACTTGTTGCCTCGGAAAAATAGTCATGTCCCTCGAATATGGGCGTTTTAGCAAAGACCCTTGATAAAAGATCATAGTCCCTCGATGACCCTCAATGTTGCCTTCAGTAAACGATCTAGTCCCTAAATGACATTGCTAAAACATCCCATAGGTTGCCTTCTATGACTATACAAACGTCCCACGCCTGTTGTTGTACCCCAATTTCCCCCCCTAAGATCCCTTCATCATACCATGTTGATTCAATCACAACAAGATCACATTAGGGATTTTGGTTCTCCCTCTTATCTTTAGCTTTGCTCTTTGAGGAATCACCAAGAACCTTGACTTGTTTTCTTTGTGATCATAAATATTTTGTCTTGATTTTTATTTTAATTAATAAAAGGCAATGTTGGTTTGTCTTACTTGTTAATAATGTAGGTAAAGGCAATGAAGCTTAGCAAGTTGCTCCTTGAGTTCATGAGTTTATTTCCATGCCCTAGTCAATAAAGCTTGAGAAGTCCAAACCTCACCATTGAAGTTGTTTTTGGAATGGATGGCATGGAAATGTTATTTTGGTTCACTACATTTCCAAGTCATCAAGATTGATTCAAAAGTGCAAGGGATTGATTGAAGAAGTTGTCATGGTTAGACAAGGCCTTGTTCCCATTGGTCACAAGTGCATATTTCTATAAATTCTCAAGATATGGAAGTGGTTTTTGTGGATATGAATTCTCATTTTCACGCTCAATAACTTCTATTTAAAAAGAAAGAGTGTTGGTACAAGAAGGTGGTTCAAAATTATCAATGACCCTCAAAGCATTTTCTTGATCTAGAAGCTAGGGTTTTGAACTTCAAAGAAGTATATCTTGCTCATCTTTTGGTATTTTTGAGTTATTCAAAATAAATCCTTCTCTTAAAAAGGTTATTAGCAAATCACTTAAAAAGTTTCAAGGAGTTTTCATGTGGAAGAAACTTGATGACGAAGAAAGATTACAAGTCCTCCAGATGAACCCTCATCTTCTCATGTGTGATTTCAAAAGATCATAACTTGGTCAATGTTTATCACCTTGGGCCCATTTTTTTCCCATAATGATCTTGAGGATGTAAACTTTATCCCTTCTTTTATGTGAAAAGTGAGAAAATGGATGGAAGATGCCCTAAGGATACAAAAGATTATAGGTCATTTCATGTTTTTTTTGCTAATTTCAACAATTCATAACTCTCTCAATTTTTGGATATTTTGAATGGTTTAAGTTTCAAAGTGTCATTTAAGAGGTTCAAATTTCAACAATTCATAACTCTTTCTGATTTTTATTTTTTTCACAATTTTATTTTGTGTTTTGATTTTTTTTTATAAATTTTCACTTTATTTCATTTGTTTTAAATGTTTAAAAATACTTTTATGCATTTTTTAATTCTGAAAAAATTATGGGATGATAGAATGATATTGTGACAAATATTGGTGACCTCATTCATTTTATATTTTTGACTTTGGTATTTTTTTTATCATTTTTGGTTCATTTTACTCATTTCTTTTAATTTTAAAAATAGTTTCTGACTTTAAAAAATTACCAAAATTTTTATAAAATTACTTTAGTTCATTTCTGATTTTTCTATGGTCTTACTTTTTATTTCTTGATTAATTTGAACATAATTGATATTTTTCTCTTTTATTTCTATTTTAAAAACATTTTAGAACTTTTTTTAATGTATATATTAAATGCAATATTATTTTGTGATTATTTTCTGGCTGATCTTGGGTTGAATTTTTGATTATGAGCTTTGTTAACATCATTGGATCCATGGTGTTGAGTTTAACTCCATAAAAATGGGTGAATGATTTTAATAATGGTTTAATTAAAATTTAATTTAAAAGTGGTTTGTATGTTCTTTCCCACCCCTCTTCATCTTATCCCTTTCTTATTGCACTAAGTGTTATTGGAGCATGATCTCTATATCATGTCTCAAAACAAATGGTGCATAGATTGCTATTGACCAGCCTCAAAATAGGTGCGACTTCTACATAAGTCCACTTACGATTGCTTAACATAGCGCTAAATTTTTTCACGATTCAGATAAATGATCATTCGTGGCCCAAACCTACGTTTGTAAGCCCAAGTATGTTAATTTTATCTCTTTGATCCAGTAACCTTGAGATTCATTATGTGGAGGCTTTGGTTCTACCAATCCTCTAATAGATCTATAACACTTTTGGTCAACGTGGATCACTTAAACATCGTTGATCATTAAATGATACTTTTGGGGATCCCAAATGGATGATATACTTGACCAAAAGCAAATGCAACTTGTTGTGTGGAGGCTTTGGTTCTACCAATCCTCTAATGAGTTCCAAATGCAAGTGTCAAGATGGTCATCCAACTAACCACTAATTATTAAGTTGTTTTTACTTTATGCCTTTTATTTTTTATGCTTTATGTACCATTTACTTTAAGCATTACATTACATTTCATGTCATTTTTATTTTGCTCACTTGAGCTTTTCTTTTTCTCTTCTAAGACACTTAATAATCAACATGAACCATAAAAACCCTTTAATGATACTTGGACTACTTGGTTATTATCCTTGGCATTATGGAGCATTGGACTTCTTGGACTTAGGATTAGAAACCTTGGCCTATCTTGGAGTCCTTGTGACCTTGATGGATATTTTGTCTGGAGTTCGTGAGGTTTACCTCGAGACATTGGGTTGTTTGTTTGTTTTGTGTGCAGGTTATTGTGATTACATCCTTTGTTTGTAATCTGGAATTCACCCGTATACAGCCGTTAATCTGCCCAATTTTTGTGAAGACTTAATACACATGAAGTTTGGTTCTCACAAGAGGTCTAGTATCTTTGCTTGCTTGGTTTCAATCCAAAGAATGGGAATTAGATCTTGGCTTATAATGTCAAGTATTGGCTTCTTGTTGGTTAGATGGTTCGTATCCCTAGCTTTTACCTTATGCTTTAGGATAGTCTCTTCTTCTCCTCCCATCTTCTTTAATTTCAAAAATCTTCTCTCTCCTTTTGAAAATTCTTCTTGTTTCTTTTGAACTTGAACCACTTTCATAATAAACTTGGACTTAGGTCCATGCATTTTCAAAACCTTTTCATAAATAAACTTCAATCAACTTAATGATACCTTGACATTTTTTGTGAGAAGACTAAAAGTCAATCAATCTCATTTCAATCCATTTTGCCACTTTGGCTTTTAAAACCTTTTTCAAAAGATTAGACTCTTGTCAATCCTTGTAGCGATGCAAACAACTATACTTCTACAATATATAGTGAAGACATATATTTTCCACTTGGGTGTTGAGTGAGGCATTGTTGATTTTAAAACCTAAGCCATATCCTCCACTTTGAGATGATGCAAATTCTCCTTTCTCATGATTGTGGGTAGTAAGTATGTTTTTCCATACGGACAATGACGATGATGTCTTATCTCATAAAATTAAACAACACACTTGTGTTTTAAAAGTTTCAAAGGTGAACTACGTGTACCCTGATCCTCTATTGCATGAAAGGTGGTACGTAGGCACTAAAGGTTCGCAACCACGGCGGGTGCAAAAATCATAAAAATTATATTTCTTTTCTCACCTCCACCATCTATTTTACATACAACATTTTATAGCCAAAATATACAGATTTTTACAAAGAGGTTCCTACGGAGTACCATAGATGTTTAGCGTGCTAATACTTTCCCTTTGCATAACACACCCCCTTACCTTGTATCTTTCCCCCTCTTTTATGGTTACTCGCCCTTTTCCCATTCCTTTGGAAACAATAAATCACGATGGCGATTTTTATTTTGATCTGTATAAGTCTAGTCAATCCAATGGGTTAGTCTTAAACATTTCTACTGCTACACCCGTCCCTTCACATCCAATGATGGGGCTTCTTACCAAATAAATGGTAAGATAGCAACATCTAAAGGAGGAGGAAAAGAAAACTAAGACCTTTTGAGTAGGTAGGATGCTCCTAGTTGCTCGCTTGCTCACAACAAAAACATTTTATACACCCACAATTTCACTTTGAAACATTTTTAAAAGATAAAACACTTTGTACACGTTCTTATAGAGACGAGAACCATTACAAAGACGTTTTTTTCAAAATACTTTCAAAACCCACACCACAAGCACATTTTCAAATAAAAGCAAGTGGTCTAGCAAGAAACTAAGAGCCCGTAGATAACTACGGATGAAAGGGTGATAATACTTTCCCTTTTCATAACCTACCCCCCGAACTCAAGAAAATAATCTCAAAGGTCTTTCCTGTTCTTTTCACCCTTTCCTTATTGGATAAAAGAAAAGTCGGTGGCGACTCTTGCTATTCGTAATAATTTCGATCAAACGCAAAACACCCAAGTCAATTCTCCCACCGTATTATAGAACTGGCGACTCTGCTGGGTAAAACTTAAAAGTGGGGTTACCTTAGGGCTAGATCACCTTTACTTGATTTCTTTGTTTGAGTTGCTTGCTTTACATTGTGGTTCCTTGTTTGGGTTTTGATCCTCTACCCGGATTTGGGGCACCTTTTTAGGTAAGTAGCAATAAGTTGTGGAAATTGTGTGGGGTATACCAACATGGTCTAAGAAATAGCTATGTTAGCGTGACATATTTGTTGGTACCGGTAGCCCTTGAGTAGTCAACGAGAATACAGGGCCGCTGTATGGTGTCACGAAGCACTAATTGACTTTAGAACCTTTACTTGAACAACTTTACCATTAGGAAGTAGTGAGGTAGCCGGCTTTGGTGAAGTCTGAAGTTGATTGATACTCGATACTACGCTCATTGAGATCGGACTTTCGGGATATTTCGGTCGCCAATAAAGAGGCTTATGCTAAAACAATGCCCGGTGAAGAAATATTAGTGATATTGAGACTCCCTAGAACCCGTTTAATTTCTAGGATAGTTTGAACCAACTAAACTTCAAGAGGGTACTTACCTATAAACCTCATGCAAACCTAAACCTAAGGACTTGTTTGATTAACTTGTGCATGTGCTTGTACATAAAATCATGACATCATACCATAGCATTTTAAACTAACCATTTCAAGGATTTTGAGATTCATTTTTGTTATGTTTTGTAGGACATAAATCCCACTCGCAGGAACACAATCCAAGTCAACCTTGTACGAGTACCTTTTTAGCTCAAGGAGTTAACATCAAGGGCCCCTGAGAATTCTCCGTTCAGCAAAAGACATGGACGACTTCTCAACTTGATTACCTCAAGCGTTGACGAAGATATGATGAAGGTTCTTTTCCAATTCTTTGACCCTTTGCACCATTGCTTTACCTTCCCTGATTACCAGCTTGTACCTACTATGGAAGAATTCTCTTAACTCTTGGGAATTCTTATTCTCAATCAACTACCTTTTAACGGTACTGAAAGAGACCCAAGCCCTGAAGAGGTTTCCCGGGCTTTACACTTGCAACAATCCGATGTCACAGCTAATTGGGAAATAAGAAGTGGTGTAAAAAGGTTCCTAGCCAAGTTCATGTTGGAAAAATCTCAAGACTTTTGGAGCACTCTGGATTTACAAGCTTTCGAATAAATTTTGGCTCTTCTCATCTATGGGATGGTACTACTTCCAAATCCTGACCAACTTATAGATGTAAATGCTGTTAAAATCTTTATATCTCGCAATCCAATGCCTACTTTATTGGGAAATATCTTGCATTCTCTCCATTCTCGCACCATGAAGAGAAGAGGAACCTTCATGTGTTGTACTCCTCTGTTGGCTAAGTGGTTTATTTCGTATCTCCCCCGATCCATTGTGAAGAACAAGCAAGGCTTGAGATGGTCCAATAGGTTGATGCCACTCATACATTCGGATATCCACCGGTGTTCTCGATCCTTGGAGGACATTACTATCATTGAGCGTTGTGGGGAATTCCCTAATGTCCCTCTGCTTGAAATTAGGGGAGGTATCACTTATAACCCTTTATTAACTCTGCGACAGTTTGGGTACGCACGAAGAGATGGTCCACATGATGCGCTCATCCAAGGTGTGGTGTTCGACTACGAGAGCAACGATTAAGGCTACCGTCAGAGGTTTATAAGAGCTTTGAGGATGGTAAACAAAGTGGATAGTAAGACATTGGGACACAAAAATTCCATTCCCCTTGAGCCTTACCTTAGGCGGGTACGAGCTCTTGCTCAGAGTCTCGTAATTCCTTACCCCTCCATTCTCCCTGTTATCATGGAACATGTTGCTGAAGGAGATGTCCCGTATACTATCCTTCATCCCAACATGCCTACCTCTCTTGAAGACTTGCAAAAGGATTGGATTCAGCTAAAGGAAGAGCGAGACACTTTCAAAGCCCGATTCTATGCCAGTGAGAAGAAAGTTCTGGAACTCACTAAGCATCTTCATGAAGAGAGGAGTTTAAATGCCTACATCGCACCGAAGAGGATGCGCTAAACCTTTTTGTCTTAGGAGTTTTTGTACTTTATTTCTTCCATTGTAAGCCCAAAGAGGCATGATGTACTCGAACTTGGATTTATTAATACAATGTGTGTTTCCTTTTTGTCTAAACAAATTTAAATCTCTAATTTCCTTAAAATCATTTGCATATGCATTTTCATTCATCATAACAAAAACAGGTTTCTTACAACAGGTCTCCTTATCTTTCTACTATTTATTTCAGTGAGATGGATATTAAACAGACAGTAAAGGATCTTTAAGCGCAAAACACTCAATTCCAACAAATTTTCTTGGCTATGGCTAAAGGACAAGAGGACTTGAAAGCTATGATGATCAAAGATAAGAAGAAGAAGGCGAAGAAACCAGTCGGTGTTTTGAATCTAGGAAGAAGGTTCAAAGGACCAGCCAGGCGAACTCTAGATTTCACAACCTCGTCAGGTGAAGGAGATAATCAAGAAGGAAAGAACAAGGAAGGAAATGACCACCCAGAGTCTGAAGAAGAGGAAGAAGTGGACTACTCTGAAGAAAAGTATCCCCCTGCTGATGATAAATACAAACAGCTGGAGGATCGCCTCAATGCTATGGAGATCTAGAGGGTACCCGGGCTGGATTTTGAAGAGCTAGGACTTGTCTCAGGGGTTGTCATCCCGCAAAAATTCAAGGTCTCCACTTTCGCTAAATATGATGGTGTCTCTTGTCCAAAGCTGCATTTAAGGCCATACGTCAGGAAAATTCAACACCATACCGCTGATAGGAATATATGGGTACATTTTTTCCAAGAAAGATTGTCAGGGACGCAGTTTGATTGGTTCTATCGGTTGGAAGGAACCAATATTCCCAATTGGGAAGATTTGGATGCTGCTTTTTACAAGCAATATCAGTATAATGCCGACCTAGCTCCAACACGAACACAACTGCAAGGTATGTCTATGGGTGCTGGTGAAGGTTTCAAAAATTTATGCCCAAAAATGGAGGGATCTCGCTGGAAGAGTCCAGCCCCCTTTATCTAACAGAGAATTGGTGGATATGTTCTTAGGCACATTGTCTGGTCCATTCTTCAACCATCTGACCGAAAGCTCTTCGACTGGGTTTACGGAACTAATCATGACAAGTGAACGGGTAGAAGCCGATATTAAGAGCAGAAAAATTCAAAGGGATGTATCCTCAAGCACGATGAAGAAACCCTTTACCGGAAAGAAGAAAGTCAGCATTGCTTATGACCATGGGAATCAAAACAAAAATGAATGTCGCCTGACGGTAGGGGCTGTTATGATTTCCAATCTTGTACCAAATCAATAGCAAAACTATCAACGTAGGCCAGAGGCGTCCATGAGACGATTCACCCAGATCAACATGACCTTGTCCCAAGTCTTTCCGCATCTACTGAAGTCTAATCTGGTGACTCTAAAGGAAGCTCCCAAGAACCCTAATACTGCTTCTCCCCGCTACAACCCGAATGCTCGATGTTACTATCATTCTAAAAGCCCGTGGAATGATACAAACGATTGTTGGGCCTTGAAGAATAAGGTACAAGACCTTATCGAGGCGAAGGAGATTGAGTTTGACCCCCCAGAAACACCTAATGTAATAACGGCGCCGATGCCCAAACATTGTCAAGGTGTCAAAACTGTTATTGATGACTGTTTTGTTTCTTCTGTGGATGATTTAACTACTCCCCTTTTGACTATTAAACAGAATCTATTGCAAGCCAGTCTGTTTCTGGGCTGTGATGAAAGTTGTCGCTTATGTATGTGTCTACCAAACGACTGTTTGTTGCTGAAGATGGTCGTCCAACGCCTGATGGTTAACAAAGAAATCCTATTCGAGAAAGTTCCTTCTGCCAAAAATTCCTGTGAAGATGTTTCAATAATCACCATTTTCGACAATCCTCCCAGGGTCTCCACCAAAAGACCCGTCAGGATTACATCTGTTCCAAAGTATGCTCCATTAATCATCACCATGCCGGGGCCAATACCATATTCTTCGGATAAAGCTGTTCCTTGGAACTATGGGGCTGACGTCTATTACCATGGCGTCAAGCAGGATTTATTGTCCATCAAAGAAAAAGCTTCTAAAGGCACTGATATTGACGTCGATAATAAATATCATTGGGACCAACAAGATAACAAGAAGTGGAAGGGTTTTCTCCCCCGAGATCTCTTCAAAGACCATTTCTACTCCTGTAATTATTCCCACTACTGCTCCTACCAACATTCCTAGTAATACTCCCGTTAATAGTCCTACTATTATCCCTGCTACCGAGACAAGGGGAAAGGAGGTTTTGTTCAAGCCTGTCCAAACGAAGGCGCATCCAGGGGTCGTTCTTGAAGCTTCTAGTAAGGAGATGGAAGATATATTAAAGATAATCAAGAAAAGTGACTATAACGTCGTGGAACAGTTGGGGTAGACCCCCTCAAAAATATCAATGTTGGCTTTGCTTTTATGCTCCGAGGCCTACGCTAAGGCCTTAGTAAAATTTATGAAGACCGCCCACGTGCCCCAAGAGACCTCCATTGATCAATTTGAGAATTGTGTGGCCAGTCTAACTACTGATAATGGAATGGGTTTTTCTGAAATTGATTTAACTCCCAAAGGAAGGAAACACAATGATGCCTTGCATGTTTCCATTGAGTGGAGGGGAACTACATTAGCCTATGTTCTGGTGGATACAGGTTCGTCGCTGAATGTCTTATCCAAGAATGCTCTTGACCGATTAGATTGCGAAGGAGTCACATTAAAGCCTAGAAAAATTGTGGTGAGGGCCTTGGTGGTACTAAAAGAACAGTGCACAGAGAAGTAGACATCCCTATCAAAGTGGGAACTCATACTTTAGATTCAACCTTCTATGTGATGGATATCCGCCCTTCCTATTCATGTCTATTGGGGCGACTCTGGATCCATGGCGCTGGTGCCATCACTTCTACCCTACATTAGATGTTGAAGTACCCAATCAAGGGAAAGATCATCACAGACCACGGGGAGGAGGAATACATGGTTAGCCACCTGAACTCTTTCAAGTATGTTGAAATGGACTGTGAGTTCATTGAGACCCCATGTCATAATTTTGAAGAGGTCCCACAAATGGTTGTTGCAACCAAGACTACTACCAAGACTCTGAAGGTTACCAGACCTCCATTAAAAATGGCCTCTCTGAAAGATGCTAGAGCAGTAGTTGAGGAAGGTGGATGTACCATCTGGGGTCAACTTCCAAATATTCCCTACAAATCCAACAAATTTGGTTTGGGTTTTACTGCGGAGGCCCAAAGAGTTGTTCAACGTTCTCGCACTGGGGGACCACCTTTACGCATCAGCAATCATGGAGTCAATGCATTGGAAGTCAGTGATAGCAGCTGTGACATGGACGAGTGTATTTTTCCAACCATCGGCGGAGGACTCAACAATTGGGAGGCCAAAGAATTTGTTCCTATTACTTTTATTCAAGAGTAATTGTCTTTTACATTTTTCGGACTTGTAATATTTAAACAATTTAGAATTTAAAACCTTGTGTCTTACCTGAGGAACATTGGTCCATCTGTGAGGGTTGTTACTTCATCTTCATATGTCATACATAAATCATGGACGTTTTTGCATGCAAATTTTACGCTCTTTGTTTTTCTTTTTCTACCTTTTATTTTATCAAAGATAGCTATGCTCTTACACACACTCACATATCAAAATGCAGATCCACATCCTCTTAGGATCCAATGGGTAACGATTCTTCTATGGCATATTATGACTTTGAAAATCCGATCTACCAAGCCGAGGACGAATGTGAGGAAGATTGTGAGGTACCAGGGGAACTGGCCATCATATTACAACTGAAAGAAAGGACCATACAACCCCCCGAAGAGCCGGTTGAAACAGTTAACTTAGGTACTGAAGAAGGACAAGAAAGAAGTCAAGGTAGGTGCCAACCTGGAGCATAGTGTCAAGAAGCGCTTAACTCAGTTACTACATAACTATGTTGAGGTCTTTTCTTGGTCATACAAAGACATGCCAGGACTCGACACTGATATCGTGGTCCATCGCCTGCCGATAAAAGAAGACTTCCCTCTGGTGAAATAGAAGGTTCATCGTATGTGGCCAGAAATGTCAGAAAAGATTAAGATTGAAGTCATGAAGCAGTTCAACACCGAATTCTTATCTGTCACCTCCTATCCATAATGGGTCGCCAATGTTGTTCCAGTTCCTAAGAAGGATGGTAAGGCACATATGTGTGTGAACTATAGAGACCTGAATACGGCAAGTTCCAAGGATGACTTCCCGCTTCCCCACATCGATATTCTGGTTGACAACACCGCACAACATAAAGTATTCTCCTTCATGGATGGTTTCTCCGCATACAACCAGATCAAAATGGCACCCGAGGAAATGGATAAAACGACCTTCGTCACACAATGGGGCACTTTATGTTACAAAGTTATGCCATTTGGGCTGAAGAACATCGGGGCAACCTATCAGTGCGCCATGGTAGCTTTATTTCATGATATGATCCATCACGAAATAGAGGTCTACGTGGATGATATGATAGCCAGATCTCAAACTGAAGAGGAACACCTTGACCATCTGTAGAAACTGTTCGAAAGACTGAGGAAATACAAACTAAGACTGAACCCGAATAAATGAACTTTTGGAGTAAGGTCAGGTAAGCTCTTAGGCTTCGTAGTCAGCGGTAAAGGTATTAAAGTGGATCCTGCAAAGGTAAAATCAATACAAGAAATTCCTGCTCCTCGTGCTGAGAAGGAAGTTAGGGGATTCTTAGGACGGCTAAACTATATCGCCAGGTTCATTTCCCATCTAATCGCTACTTGTGAACCAATCTTCAAATTACCGAAGAAAGATCAAGTGGTGGAATGGAACGACGACTGTCAGGATGCCTTTGATAGGATCAAAGATTACCTTCAAGAGCCTCCCATTTTGGTGCCGCCAGTTGAGGGAAGACCTCTGATCATGTATTTAACAATCTTGGAAAATTCAATGGGGTGTGTGCCGGGGAAACATGACGAGTCTGGCCGAAAAGAGCATGCAATATACTACATGAGCAAAACGTTTACCGACTGTGAAACCAGATATTCACTGCTCGAGAAAACTTGCTGCGCTCTGGTATGGGCTGCTCACCGGCTAAGACAGTGTATGCTTACTCACACTATCTTATTGATATCCAAGATGGATCCAATTAAATACATATTCGAGAAGCTCGCCCTCTCTGGAAGAATAGCAAGATGGCAAATGGTCCTGACCGAATACGATATTCAGTACACTACCCAGAAAGGAATAAAGGGAAGTGTTCTAGCTGATCACCTGGCTCATCAGGCTATGAATGACTATAAATCCATGAATTTCGAATTGCCGGATGAAGGCATCATGTTGGTAAATGATTGTGAAAAACTCGGACCATATGATGGACCTGGACAAGGATCCTGATGGACCATGGTTTTTGATAGAGCTTCCAACGCACTCGGCAACGACATCGACATTGTAATCATATCCCCTGAAGGCTGTCATACTCCCTTCACTACTAGGTTGTGTTTCAACTGTACCAATAATATGGCGGAACATGAAGCGTGTATTATGGGTCTCAAAGCTTCTATAGATTTGGGAATCAAGTCCTTAAGTGTATTTGGAGACTCAGCCTTAGTCATCAGTTAGATCAAAGGAGAATGGGACAAGAGGCATCCTAATCTCATCCCTTACAAAGAACATGTGTTGACATTAATCCCACATTTTGAGGAAACTTCCTTTGAGCATTTTCCACGAGAGGAAGATCAACTAGGGGACGCGCTAGCCACTATGCCATCCATGTTCAAAATCAGGTGGGATAATGAGGCTTCTCATATCACGATTGAGAGGATGGACGAACCAGCTTACTATCACGAGATTGATACTGATGAAGTAGTGGACAAGCCTTGGTTCCATGATATTAAGAGATATCTCGAGGACCAAGAATTTCCGGACGGAGCTTCAGTCAACGATAAGAAGTTCTTGAGAAGGTTTTCTGCTAAATTCTTCCTCAGTAATGGAATCCTCTATAAGTGCCATCACGACTCTACTTTGCTTCGGTGCATAGACGAGAGTGAGGTAGACAAGATCATGGCTGATTTACACGAGGGCACCTTTGGCACCCATTCTAGTGGGCACACAATGGCTAAAAATATCCTACGGGCAGGATACTACTGGTCCATCATGGAAGCAGATTGTCATCAGCATTCACGAACTTGTCACAAGTGTCAGATCTATGCTGACAAAGTACATGTGCCTCCGGTTCCTCTAAACATCCTGATTTCTCCTTGACCATTCGCAATGTGGGGCATTGACATGATTGGAGAGATCAAACCTACAGCTTCTAATGGACACCGCTTCATCTTGGTTTCCATTGATTACTTTACGAAGTGGGTCGAGGCAGCTTCATTCGCTTCTGTTACCAAGAACGTTGTGGCCCAATTCATCAAACAGAATCTTATCTGTCGGTACGGTATTCCGGAGAGAATCATTACAGATCATGGTACCAATCTCAACAATATTATGATCAATGCACTAAGCACGCTGTGATCGGTGGATCTGGAACTGACTGTTTAAAGCTGGTTCGCGAAATGTCGCGGAAGCAAGAGTCGCCACCGTCTTTTATTTTCTCCAATATGGAAAGGACAAAAGCACAGAAAAATTCCTTATGAGATTAGTTCTCGGTTCGGGAGGTAGATTTATAGAAAGGGAAGGTGTTAGCACCCTTTCTATCCATGGTTATCCATGGGCTCTTAGATACTTGCTCATTGTGTTTTCAAAATGTTTGTTTGCTTTTCAAGGTGAGTGAGTTTGAAAAAGTTTCGTTTAAATTTTCAGATCGACTCTTGTATCAGTCCTCAAGAGTGTTTGAAAAATTGTTTTTGAAAGCTTTTTGAAAAGTGTCGGTGTGAAAAGAGTTTTGATTTGTTTTGAATCAGAGCAAGTATCTATGAGTCATCTACCTACCCTAAGGAATTAGGCTGTGTAAATGTCCTTTAGGTAGTGCCATCCCACCATTGAGAGGTAGGTAGCACCACCGTTGGAGGCGTTCGGGTCAATTCGAGTTTGTAGGGACAGTGTGGTCACCGGAGTAAAAGTAGGACACCTTAGAAGCTACCCTTATGCCATTGATCTTTTTATTCCGAGGCAACTATTCTGAGGCAACCGTTTCGAGGCAACTAGATCAATAGAACATAAGGACTCATTAAGACGTCCTATACTCGACAACCACGTTTCGAAGGGAAGGCAACAGTGTGATCACCGGAGCAACAATAGGACATCTTAGAAGCTACCCCCATGCCATGTTCATGGACATGAGGACTTACTAAAACGTCCTATACTCGACGACCACGTTTCGAGGGGCAAGGCAACAGTGAGGCGTACCCTAGAAGTGGTGTGTGAATTGTGTGTCATTTTCAGTTATATTTTATCTTGTCATGCATTGGGTGAGCTACGCTTTGATTTTATTTGGGCCATTCATTCTTTCATGCAATAGTTAGCAGTTAAAAGGTGCGGAAATTAAAATGCGGAAAATAAAAGTCCTACGCTATTACAAGGCGCGGGTCTATACATCGCCAAATTAACAAAGACCCGATTTTGAATAAACATGCGGAAAATAAATGTCCTAATTACTATTACAAAGTTTTGGGGAAAATACATTATATTTAAAAAGGAAATAAAAATAAACGTGCGAAAAGAAATTAGAATCGAGTGCGAGGGCGTTGGACCCTTTAAAGAAATTAAATTGAAATTAAAAGGCAATTAATTATTAAATAAAGAAAAGAAATGATTTTTTTCATGTTTTTTTTGTATTTAATGGAAATAAAGAGAATTAATTGAAATTAGAAATTAGAAATTAAATAAAACCCTAATTCTAAGTTTGTTTTTAATTATAAAAAAATGTTTAAATTTTGACCTAATTTAACCTAATTATTTAATTACAAGTATTTACAAAATAATTAATAATTAATAATAATAATGATAGGAAGAATTTATTTATTTAAGGAAAAAAGACTAAAAATGCTAAAACCTAATTTCTATATTTTTTTTAATTATTTAAGAAAACATTAAAATTAAGAACCTAAAATTAAACTAAATTGATTAATAAAATTTATTTACAAAGTATACTAATACATTAAATATTAAATTAACATTTTTATTTTTATGATTTCTGATTTTTTTTGTGTTATAAGAATTATTTTTTTGAATTAAAAGAAAATAATTAAAACAAAACAATGAAAAGAAATAAAAAAAGGAAGAAACAAAGAAAAATTAAAATGGGCAAACCATGGGGGTATCTGGCCCTTTTGGAGGTGTATTGGAAATTCAGGCCCATTAGAAACCAAAGCCTTGTTGACTTTCCAGGCTTGTGCGCGTGTGATTGACTGAGTGTGTACCCTGGAATTCACATCATGGCCTTCAGATTGATCATTAGAGACACATGGCAGGCTTGGGTATTAGGATGCATGGTGCTCCTTTGAGTGAATGCTACGCTGGAATACGTTAGAGAAAAAGTATGAAATATATAAGGGGACCTGGGAATCGAACCCAGGTCCCAGTGCCTGCATGACAACGCACCAACCAGTTGGACTAGCGCGTTTCTTTGTATAGTTAGTGGACAATGATCAATGTATGTGAAAAAGTAAGATTATGCTAGACAATAAAAAAAAACGCCAATTATTCAAACTGGCCAACCATAGTCCAACACGCTAGCATCTTCTCCCTTGCTTCTTCGTTTTTTGCCTGAAAATACAAATGGATAGCGGGGGTTTTAAACCCCCACTAAACTCAAACCTGAAAAATAGCGAATAGGTCATATGCAAATATAAAAAGGGTGCGATAGGGGGGAATTGATTCGTTTGGACGTTCTGAATCTAGTGGTACAGGTTTCGTGGCCTAATTTTTCCAGATGAGGAAAGCCCCAATTCAAAGTTTTTGCAACCCTAGCAATTGTTAATGGTGGATTCTTGTACATGCAGCCATTCTTCAATTGAACGGTACCATTAGCTTTGGAATGATCATGTTAGTATAAATCAAACATTAAAATGCATTAATATGGCATGAAAATGCAAACACGAATATGCAAAATTTTATGAACAGGGTGACTCGGTTATACCAACTCTTGAGGTCAGGGTCTATGTTCTTGATTGCAATCTCTTCCTGGTGGTGTCAGCAAGCCTTTGGAATAGTTTTGAGACCTTGAATCACACTGCAACTATGAAAACAGTTTCAACTTTTTTGTGAAAAATGCAAGTTTTGGTTTTTGATCTTGGGCGCAGCTTTCTTGTTCTTATGCATTAGGTTATTGTTCTGCATATGTAAGTGAGTGAATTAGGTTAACAATCCAAGCCCAAAGTCCTTGCATTCATGTTTTGGAGATTTGATTTTTCCTTATATCTTTTTCAATCTTTTTGTCATGAAAAACATGCCAATTATGGAAGATTTTCCTTTTTTGGACATGAAACGAATTGCCACCTTGCCCTAGTTGGATTTGCTGCATCAAAAAGATTTAAAAGCATTATTTTGTATTTTTCTCATATTTAATTTTAATTAAGTGAATTAATAATAATAAAAATTCAAATAATTAATAAAAAATGATGAAATAACTCCCTTAGATGTCAATGGGTCGTGCATAGCTTTTGGGTGATGATTCATGGAAGAAATTGAGGCCCATTAGCAATTTTGAGGTATTTGAAGCAAAGTTGACTTTTCAAAATTCCCAAAAAGTTCCCAACTTCCACAAGGCATATCTTGCTCAATTTTTAAGATTTGATCCTGTTCTTGGACATTTTAGAAAGGTCTTGAAGTCCTCTAACCAATGTCTTTGGTCCCATGTCATTTTGATTTACCAATCTCAAGTTATGGTCTTTGACTTAAAGTGCCTTTTTGTTGACTTTTGAAAATGACCGATAATGTTGAGATTGATAACTTTTTGTGAGAGCATTTCTTGGACTTGAAGTGTGAAGATGAGTTGTAGGAAATGTCATTCTCTTCAAGATGAGCTTTGGATGGAATTTTTCTGATAAACCATGTGGAAGTTATGCCTTGGTCAATTTGCAGTTGACTTTTTCAACTGTCCAAAAATAGAAACTTTTGCATCTTGAGACTTTTTGAGCCATGCTTTGAGAATCATGATCAAGAATTGATCAAATGATGTTTGTGGCTTCAAAATAAGATGTTGACCAAAATTTTTGACTTTTGACTGTCAAATGACCATTTTGCCCCTGCAGTTTTCTGTGAAGCAATTAGGGTTTTTTGACTGTGCAATTTGGTGATGTGAGTCTTGAAACTTGGCATATGGATGTTTGACAAAGTTTATAGGCATGTGGGACTTTATTAGGCCCTTGGGAACTTCAATTTCTTTGCCAGAGCCAAACCCTAATTTTTGACTGTTAGGAGGCAATTGGACTGTGCAACCCTTGAGAGATTTTGAACCTTGATCTTGGCAAATCTTGAAGAATATGGGAGGGCAAATTTTGGGGTACAACACACGCAATTCAAGATCCAGCATCATAACTCTTCTCCTTACCGGCCAAAGATGAATGGCATCGTAGAAGCCGCTAATAAAAACATCAAGAAGATCATACAAAAAATGACAGTGACCTATAAGGACTAACATGAGATGTTACCATTTGCTCTCCACGGTTACCGTACCACGTGTTGGCTCCTAAATTCGACACCCTGGTTTCATTAATGTCAGTCATTGAAGCTGAAGGATGTTTTCGACCAGCTAGGTCCGTCGAAATGCCCATCGAAAGATGGCAATGTACTTAAAAGATTTCTTCCAAAGGAGAAGTTGGTCGCCTTCGACGTTGAAGGTGTTTCTCGTCGAAGATGCTTCTCGATGAAGGTGTTCGATGGTCCAGAGTGGAACGGTTTGAAATTCAAGCGTTTGGAGGGAAAACGGTTTCTAGCGGTTACCAAGTGCAACGTGCAAAGATCTGGAGCGTCGAACGTTGAGAACGTGCCAAGTGGGATCATCTCGAAGCAGTGTAACTGCCCGACGGTTACTTGGGATGTTTTAGTATAAATAGTAGTAGTTCACGCAGTTTCTCGCGTGTGTTCACAATTATATACAAAGTCACTCATATAGATTCGAGTACCCAGCGTGTGAGAAAGAATTGTTGAGAAATGTATGTGTGAAACACCAACTTTATTAATCAAAGTCATTTACTTTTCCAGAAATTTACTTGCTTTCTTCTTTACTTTTCCTGTCGAAGCCCTTCATTTAAAGCCTTCATTTATTTTATCAAATTCCTTCTTCATGCAATTTACTTAAAGCCTCTTTATTTTATTGCCATCTAACCATTATCCAATTCAATCAAAACCTCAAAATCAACCTATGTCCTAGGATCAATCTGATCGATCCTGCGAGTAACCAAATAAGTAACCATTTGGAGGATCAGCGGTTGTTTACCAATAACCACGGTAAACAAATTGGCACACCTGGTGGGACTGTGTGTTGATTTTTGAAAGTAATCTCATCTTTTCGAGGAGTGTTGTATGTTATTGAGAAGTGGTAGAATATACACTAATGATAACAATACTGCTAGAAGAAGGGAAGAGATGGCGAATCCGCCAAACAATAACGAAATCCCACAAACGAATGTGGGAGCAACGGTTATCCCGACCGTAAGTGAAGCGATAACCGCTGGTTCGACACCAGCAGTAACGGTCACAGCAACGGGGCCATTACCTCCGTTCACAGGCCCTAGAGTGCCTTTGGGAACTCCCCCACCAAGGGGAAATTTAGGCACAAGGCCTTTTGTTCCCCCAGGATTTATGACAGGCGGTCATAATCGAGAACCACTCTATGGCATGCCAACTTCTGACTTGGCTAGCCTGACGAATGCTGCGTCCACTTTTTTAGACCCTTTAGTGAGTGCCTCTTCGCCACTCCAAGGCTCTGGAGTAGGTATGGCGAATAGAAATAGGACCCAACTCTTAGGAGGAACGTCCCAAGTAGCCCATGGCCTTACAAATGCCTCAACAGCAGTCTTGAGGCAACAAATGGACGAAAGCAACCATGATATGGTGCAAATGTTGGCACAAACTTTAAGTACAGTGCTGAACCCTCTAATACAAAACACTACTCAATCGAATCAGCAGATGACAGCGCAAATGACGCGTTTGGCTGATTTCTTTGGAGTACCCCAACCTATTCGATAGCCCTAAAGGGCGCAAATAAGGGGAACCAGGGTATATTCTTAGAGGAAGAAACCACCATCAACCAAGTCCAACAGCCTGTCGAAGAAAACCTTAGGGCACGATTGGAGCAACCTGTCGAGGAACCTAGGGTAATAACCCCAGAGGTAAGGTTAGTTAACAGAAACCAAAATGCTGACGAAGTGGTTCAGCATATCCAATACCAAAACATGGGTTTGGAAAATAATCTGGCAACCATGATCGAAAGGATCATGACTCAAAATGGGATGAACATGGGCTTTCGAAGGCCAACTTTACATCCCCATTGTCAGAATACGTGTTACAAACAGACTTACCTCCTAGATGTAAAGTCCCCAAATTCACTAAGTTCTCTGGGGACACGACAGAATCTACTGTCGAACATGTGGCGAGATACTTGATCGAAGCAGGTGACATTTCGAATAACGAAAACCTGAGGATTAAGTACTTCCCAAGTTCTTTAACAAAGAACGCTTTCACTTGGTTTACAACTCTCCCCCCCAATTCGATCCATCATTGGACCCAGTTGGAAAGATTGTTCCATGAACAGTTCTACATGGGGCAAACCAAGATAAGCCTGAAAGAATTGGCCAGTGTAAAGAGACGTTTCACTGAACCTATAGACGAATATCTAAATAGGTTTAGGTTGCTCAAGGCGAGATGTTTTACACAAGTGCCGGAACATGAGTTGGTCAAAATAGCCGCAGGCGGTTTAGATTATTCCATTAGGAAGAAGTTAGACACTCAATACCTGAGAGACATGGCCCAACTGGCCGATAGAGTTCGACAGGTAGAACGCCTCAAAGCTGAAAAAGCAAAGGCAACGAAAACTCATAAGAGAGAGAGGATAGCGTATGTTGAGATGGATGACGAAGATCCAGAATCCTTCGACGATACTATAACTATCGAAGAAGGAGAAGTCGATTTAGAGGAACTAAAACAAGGGCCACCATACTCTTGCAAACTGTTAGTCCCCTCAAGTGGGAAAAATCCCATTGGTCCAGAAAGGACCAACGATAGGTTCCCGAAAAAGACTTATAGTTTTGACATCACAAAATGTGATGAGATCTTTGACTTGCTTGTAAAAGATGGCCAAATGATAGTACCCCCAGGGGTAAAAGTGCCTCCTCTTGATCAAAGAAAGAAGAGAGGCTTTTGCAAATATCATAATTTTTTGGGTCATAAAACTTCTCAATGTTTTCTTTTCAGGAATCTTGTGCAAGACGCTATCGAAGAAGGGAGGTTGAAGTTTGCTGACAAGACCCCCATGGCTGTCGACTCAAATCCGTTGCAGGCTGAAGCCCACTATGCTGAGCCTTCTGAGGTGAACGTGATCGAGGCATCCAGGAGCCAGTCGAAGAGGCCAGGAATCACAATGGTCGAAGTCTCAAAGGACCATATCAACATGCCAATCTTTGGCAGTTTTTCTGGAAATTTATCCAGAAAGACAATTGAAGCAGTTCAGAAAGCGGTCGAAAGCCCAAAGCTGGAGACCGTTGAAGCACAAAAAACTGGACCAAAACCCAGTTCTCACTTGGCCACAGTTCAAGGCCAGACGGAGAATTTGGAGATACAAATGAAGCAGTTAACTCTTGCCAACAAAGATACAATGAATATCAACATGGTCGAACTCTCTGACCCAAAAGCATCAGAAGAGGCCATGAGGCAAGAACAAGCTAATAAGACTGCTTTCCCTCGGGAAAATGAAAATCTGGAAGATTTCCTGCAAAGATGCCAGAAAAAGAAGTCAGAGGTGATGCTGTGTCCAAGATGCAGTTCGATCTTTGACAAAAAAGCTGCTGAGCATATTCAAGGCGTAAGAGCAGCAAATAAGAGAAGGGAAAATGTTGATCTTCGACATGACCCCAGAAGAGCCTCCCAAAGAGGTTCAAACCAAGAAAAGAGGCCATTGACCTTCAGGCCTCCAACAAATGTGCCAGTAGATACCTGGTACAAAACCTCCGGTCGAAAGAGGCCAAGTGAGGAGAGATGGCACTCTTTCGACGTGCCAAGGGGTTCATATTTAACACAAAAGAAAGAGCCTCAAGTTGCTGCACCTAAAGTTGCACAAGTGTCAAGCAACCACAAAGGGAAAAATCCCATGTCTCGATCTCAATGGAGGAGATACCAAAGGAGACGAAAAGCTGAGAGGGAGGCTGCCAATGAACCAAAGGCAGAAACCAGTTCAAATGTTCCTCTAAGGAAGCAAAGGAAACCTATGGAGAGAGAGCCAGTAACCAACAGGCTAGTTTGGCCTAACCAAGGTGAGATCGAAGACGAAGACGGTTCTGAGTCCGAT
The DNA here is from genome assembly GCA_948472305.1 of Vicia faba. Classification (NCBI taxonomy): domain Eukaryota; kingdom Viridiplantae; phylum Streptophyta; class Magnoliopsida; order Fabales; family Fabaceae; genus Vicia; species Vicia faba. Next base: position 102,825 of record CATIWC010001342.1, read on the forward strand.
GATACTTTGGACATAATGGTGAATATAGTCTCAGTGCTGCCCAGAGAATTCAACCGACAGGTGGAGGTCGAAGCAAGTGACTGGGAAGTGGAGCAAGAAATGGCCAAACATAGGCCAGTGTGCTATTTCGTCATGGACAATGGCACTACTGAGGAACAAAATGGGTTCTTCGAACCACCTACAGAGGCGATGAAAAATCACCTCAAGCCTTTATTTATAAGGGCTAAACTCGAAGAAACTACAGTGAATAAAATATTGGTGGATTGTGGGGCAACCATCAATATTATTCCTCACTCTATGCTAAGGAAAATTGGCAAAAGGGATGAGGACATTAAGCCTCACAACATGGTCCTGTCGAACTATGAGGGCGGCATAGGGACCACTATGGGAGTGATCCAACTAGATATCAAAGTAGGGTCTATCCTTCGACCAACAATGTTTATGGTCATATCGGCCAAACCTAACTACAATCTTTTGTTGGGCCGTGAATGGATTCATGGTGTTGGAGCTGTGCCATCATCAATGCACCAGAGGCTGCTCCTATGGCGTCCAGATGGGATGGTCGAAAACATAGAGGCAGATCAAAGCTATTACCTGGGCGAAGTGAATCACCTAGGGCTGGCAGATTTCGACAAGAACTTGGCTCACATAGGGCCATGCCCAACACCTGACTTCGACTTGGCGCCAGCGCCAAACACTTTTTGTTCCCTATACCTGCATCTTGAGCATGGTTTCCAATGGGACAGAGAAGACTTGTCCCACATAGAGTTCAGTGGGTTAACTGATATCCAACCAACTGGTTGGGGAAGTGAATTCAGTGATAATGACTGAGTCACAATCATTGAAGCGAATTTCGGCTTATGTAGCCGAAACTAAGATGATAACGGCTCTCGAAGCCGAAGTGAAGTACATGGCCACACAGGCCAATGATCAACAGTTATCTGCTGTAGGTCCAAGAAAGGATTTCGATCCAGAACCCCCTGATATCATGCCAGAAGAAATGCAGGAACAGAGGCTCGACGCCATCTATGACGATGAGCCTTTGGGCTTCGAAAAGGACCCCTTGGCGAACAACATTAAAATGTTAGCGTAAGATCCTTTAGAAGAAATCAACTTAGGCGAAGGGTCAGAGAAAAGGCCAACTTACATCAGCGCCAAAATTGACCCAGAACTTAGGTTGGAAGTAATCCAATTGTTGAAAGAGTTCAAGGACTGTTTTGCATGGGATTACGACGAAATGCCTGGTCTCGAAAGAGGATTGGTAGAACTTCAGTTGCCAATCAAACCTGGGAAGAAGCCAATCAAGCAAAGTCCAAGACACTTTGCTCCAGAAATACTGTCGAAGATCAAAACGGAAGTCGAAAGACTGCTGAAATGCAAATTCATACGCGTTACAAGGTATGTCGAATGGATTGCAAACATTGTGCCAGTGATTAAGAAAAATGGTACATTAAGGGTGTGCATAGATTTCAGAGATTTGAATGCTGCTACGCCCAAAGATGAATATCCTATGCCTGTGGCGGAAATGCTAGTCGATTCTGCCGCTGGCTATGAATACCTGAGTATGCTCGATGGTTATTCAGGATATAATCAAATATTCATTGCTGAAGAGGATGTGTCGAAAACAGCTTTTCGATGCCCTGGGGCCCTAGGCACTTACGAATGGGTAGTGATGCCTTTTGGCCTAAAGAACGCTGGGGCAACATACCAGCGAGCAATGAATACTATCTTCCATGATTTTATTAACACTTTTATGCAAGTATATATTGATGACATTGTTATAAAATCTGTTTCCAGGAAGAATCATATTGACCACCTTCGACAATCGTTCGAAAGAATGAGAGAACATGGTCTGAAGATGAACCCATTGAAGTGTGCATTCTGTGTGAAAGCTGGAGATTTCTTGGGCTTCGTTGTCCACAAGAAAGGAATCAAAATCAACCAGAACAAGACGAAGGCAATTCTGGAAGCGAAAGCGCCATCGAATAAGAAGGAACTGCAATCTCTGTTAGGCAAGATAAATTTCTTAAGGAGATTTATATCTAACCTAAGTGGGAAAGCTCAGGCCTTTTCACCCTTACTTCGACTGAATAAAGAGGGGTTCGAATGGGGGAAAGAGCAACAAGAAGCCTTCGACAAAATCAAAGGGTACCTCACTAAGCCACCTATTTTGGTGCCTCCTTGTAGCAATAGGAGTATGAGATTGTACATAGCTGCATCCGACAAAACTTTGGGAAGCATGTTAGCCCAAGAAGATGAGAATGGAGTCGAAAGACCCATTTACTATCTTAGTAGAGTTTTGAACGATGCAGAAACTAGATATAGTGAAGTTGAAAAATTGTGTCTATGTCTGTATTTCTCTTGTACAAAACTCAAGCAATATATAAAACCAGTTGATGTATATGTTTCGTCTCATTTTGATGTTTTCAAGTACATGTTGTCGAAACCTATCTTGCACAGTCGAATTGGCAAGTGGGCATTAGCATTAACTGAATACTCCTTAACCTTTATGCCTCTTAAGGCAGTGAAAGGACAAGTGGTTGCAGACTTTATAGTCAACCACTCAATTCAAGTTGAGGATATTAATTATGTGGAGATAGAACCTTGGAAATTCTACTTCGATGGTTCCAGCCATAAAGATGGAACGGGAGTAGGGGTCTTGATCATTTCTCCAGGAAAAATTCCAATAACATTCAAGTACAAGATATCAGGTTCTTGTTCGAACAATGAGGCTGAGTATGAAGCTCTAATTACTGGCCTTGAAATATTGTTGGAATTGGGGGCAACTCGAGTCGAAATAATGGGAGACTCAGAGTTAGTCATTAAGCAAGTCACAAAGGAATATAAATGCATAAGAGAAAATCTCATTATGTACTTTGTGATAGCAAATCGTTTATTGAAAAAATTTGAAATGGTCAATATTCGACACATACCCAGAGTGGAAAATCAAATAGCCAACGACTTGGCACAAATTGCATCTGGGTATAAGATTTCAAAAACGAGATTACAAAGAGCAATCGAAGTTCGAGAAAAGATAAAAGCAACTTGTCTATCACCAACAGACTTGGAATCGACAAGACTAGGATATGCTGATCAAAGTAACTTCGAAATTTCGTTCATAGATAATTTGTCAGAACAAGATTGGAGGAAACCCATTGTGAATTATCTTCAAAATCCAGGAGCTTCGACAGAACGAAAAACAAAGTACAGTGCGTTGAGTTATGTACTCATGGGTAATGAGTTATTCAAGAAGACGCCTGAAGGGGTATTGCTAAAATGCTTAAGTGAAACTGAGGCATACATAGCCCTTTCGACTACGCACGCTGGAGCATGTGGGGCTCACCAAGCAGGCCATAAGATGAAATGGTTGTTGTTTCGACAAGGACTATACTGGCCCACTATGTTGAAAGATTGTGTTGAGTTCGCCAAAGGTTGCCAAGAATGTCAAGTACATACAGGCATCCAACATGTACCAGCAAGCGAACTTCACTCGATAGTGAAACCTTGGCCCTTTAGAGGATGGGCGTTGGACCTCATTGGAGAGACTCGACCAGCATCATCAAAGAGTCAGAAGTATATACTGGTAGGCATTGATTATTTTACTAAGTGGATCGAAGCTATCCCTTTAGTCAATGTAGACCAAGAAAATGTCATTGAATTTATTCAAAAGAACATTATCTTTAGGTATGGAATCCCTGAGACTATAACTACTGATCAAGGGTCAGTTTTCACTGGTCAGAAGATGCAGGAATTCGCTCAGGAAACAGGTTTTAAACTCCTAACATCAACGCCTTATTATGCACAGGCAAATGGTCAAGTCGAAGCAGCAAACACAGTAGTGATTGGCTTGATAAAAAAGCATGTTGGGAAGAAACCAAAAAATTGGCATAAGACGTTAGACCAGATTTTGTGGGCTTGTCGAACGTCCCCAAAAGAAGCCATAGGTACAACACCATATAGGCTAACTTTTGGCCATGATGCAGTGTTGCCAGCAGAAATTTGTCTTCAATCTGCAAGGGTTCAGAGACATTATGATATTCCCTCTGAAATTTATTGGGATATGATGTTAGACGAACTGGTGGATTTAGACGAAGAAAGATTGCGCGCTCTTGACCTACTCAGGCTTCAGAAGAAAAGAGTAGAAGACTCTTATAATAAAAAGGTGAAACCTAAAGTATTTTCGCCTGAAGAACTAGTTTGGAAGGTGATTCTTCCCATGGATCGAAGGGATCGAAGCATGGGAAAATGGTCACCCAAATGGGAAGGACCATTCAGAGTTATCCAGATTTTTTCTGGTGGAGCCTATGAAGTCGAAGAGCTAGGTGAAGATAAAAGGCTCTTGAGAGTAAATGGTAAATATTTGAAAAAGTACAAACCTACACTCCAAGAGATAAAAATAAAATAACAAGTAATGACTAAATTAACCATAAAAAAGCCAAAATGGAAATTTTTTATAATTTAGCCAAGATGGCAATGTTGTCGAATACATATTACAAAATATGGTTAAAAGGCTGAATCAATCAGAAGGGAATGGAGTCCTTGAGTCGAAGGTATTTGATTTGCTGCAGCTCCAATCTTTTGTTGCACCAGGAATTCGCCTGCACAAGCTTGGCAATCTGATCGTCGAAGCCTTGAGCTTTCTCAGCAAATTCTAGGCCCTGTGTGATTTCAGTTTGGATTTCGGTGTCTGGAACAGTCGAGAGAAGTTCCTCCTTGCGCTTAGTATTGGCATTTATCTTAGCCTCTATTTCTTCGATTTGCGCCTGGAGGGAGGCATTCTCTCGATCGATGGCATCCACTTCTTTTTGTTTAGATGCTTTTTGCTTCGACAACTCCACAATTCGAGAAGTTGTCTCTGCTACAGCAGTCCATGCAGAAGAGCTTTTGCCATATAACACTTCAAGCTGGCTATTAAAGCCCCTTTGTCGCTGATAATCTGCTGAGACTTGATCAATAATGGAGTGTAACTCCATGATAAAGCCTGAGACTTCTGGAGGCACATCTAACAAGTCTACGGCATTCAAAACAGCCCCCAAATATGATGGAGCAGTAGGGTCCCCCTCCAAAGCTTTCATCAAGTCCTTCTTGAAAAACTGAGCCTTAACCTTCGTCAAAGCCTCATCGAGAGGAGAAGTTTCAGTGGACTTCCCCGACAGAGTAGGAACCTCCTGACTAGCATCAAACGAACTTTTGCTCTCGATGATGGCGTTCAGATAGCTAACAGGATCAGTTTGCTTCAAGAGTTCTAAGTCCTCTTTCGACCTATGCTTTGTTGAGGTAACAGCCCTTGCAACAGTATTGTCTTGGGTTTGAGGCTGTTGAGTAACATTTGCCTCGACTTGATTCCCTTTGACTCGGACTGCGGCAGTACCAGCGTCATCATGGCGCCCTTCGCCAGCGTCACCTTGGTTCCCTTCACCAGAGTCACCGTGTTTCTCTTCGCCAGCGACACCTTGATCCTCTTCGCCAGCGTTGCCGTGGTCCCCTTCGTCACGATTCTCTTCCGACAGATCCACCACCTGAATCTCTTTTGGCTGTTGCTCTTCTGTTTGTGGATCTTCTGCTGGTTTTTCTACTGTCTCAGCATTGGCCTCATTTATTTCAGTATGGGCCTCATCGTTCGCCAAGTCTTTTTCTTGTGGCCTACTGAGTTCAGCAGACTCCAATGTTTCAGAAGTCCTTGGCGCTGAGCTTTCAGCGGTGTCCTAAAAAAAAGAAGAAGAAGAATCTTCTAAATTCGAAAGAGACATAGTCGAATGTAGGTATCGACACCTGAGTTACAAAGGGATCAAAGAGATTACCTGTAAAGTAGTTTCAGCCCCAGGGCTGGAATTGTCGCTTTCGACAGGCTTATTGAGAAGAACGTTTAATTCCTCCTCCGTTGGCTCCTCAATGATTACTGGAGGTGGTCTGGGCTTTCTCCCAGCGACCTTTATTCTAATTGTTCGACCAGCAGCCTCAGGAAGAGGAACGTCCTTCTTCAGCTTTCGCCTTTTTAGAGGAGCAGGGGGAGAATCATCTTCTTCGTCGCTCCCGGATTCGACCGTCAGTGCTGGCCGTTTCTTGGGCGAAGGTGCCTAAAGAACCAATTGGAGTTCGATTTAGCAGTTGCATCGAAAGTCAAAAAATTAAAGCCAGAAGAAAATAATGAAAGTCTGGTTACCGATGCAGAAGCCTTTTTCGAAGGGCCTTCCCCCTGTTGGTTTGTTGTGGTCTTCGCCGGCGCTATAGTCTTCGCCGGCGGTGGAGGCTTTGTTAAGGGGCCTCCTCCCTGTTGGCCTTCTACAGCCTTCTTGGCTGCAGGCTTTCGAACAACTGAAAGTAGACAAAATAATTAAAACAGACTAGCAATCGAAAGAGAAAGACAAAGTAATTTGAAAGGGTGAACTTACATTTCTTTATTTTGTCCAAGACAAGGACAAAAGATTTCTGAAGCTCATCCACGAAGTCCTTCTCGTCGAAAAACTCCTCAGCCTAGTAGCTTTTCCACCACTCCTCGAAGGATGGTGAGCAAAGAAAGTTAAGCTGGTAGTCAAACAACGAAAGAACTGTTCGACCAGCATATCTGCTGATATGCTTAGTGGCAGCTTCTTCAGTGTAGTCGTTGCAGAAGTATAACATAGACTTCTCCCTTGGAAAAATTGGAGAAGGTAGTGTTTGAATAATACCAAACTGGCGAGACACCAGGTTTGGTTGATATGCAATCAGACTCAAGTGAGTCTTAGAGCTTCTGAATCGAAGGGGCATTATTCTTGGTGTGAGGAATGCCTCCCACATTGTTGTATGTTCGTCAACCTGAGGACCACTCGACGTCCTAGGATGTGGCCTTGTGAACCACTCTGGGCCAACCTTCCGTCGAGCAAACGGATCCATAGTCGAAGTGAACTCTTTCCTTCTAGCGAACATCAGAACGAAGTTTGTGAAAGTTTGCTGAAGCTCCAACCCATCTTCCGTTGGAGTCAACAAGGCCAATCTGGTGCCTTCGACGCGTCTGTTCGCCATTTCTGGAGCCTGCTCATTTATTTGAATCTTATTAGGCAAGAAAGACTCGAAGGTGGCATTGAGCCACAGTTGAAGCAGCCAAAAAGGTCCAGCAAGCAGCAGACTGGCCTTGTTCTCGATGATCTTCACAAGAGTCGCTCCATTACTAATCGACTCATACAGGCTAGCCAAAATCAATTCTGCCAAACAGATATTTTGGCCATGATGGAGTTGAGTGGCGAGAGTGACCATCTTCTTGGTCACCTGTAAGGACTTGGAGCAAAACACGAAGCGTGTCAGCCATAAGGCTAGAAACGCAATGTGTTCGACATCCGACACAGCATCTGTCGACCTGTCGTGGTAGTGATTGATGAAGGTGGTGTAGGTTGGTTTTGTGGCAGAGAATCCAATCTGATCCTCCGACATTTCCTCCGGGTCGAAGTAGTCCCCAGTGGGTCGAAGGCCAGTGATGGCGGCCACATCGAAGAGTGTGGGAGTCAGCATTCCACAGGGAAGATGGAAGGTGAAATGGGTGTAGTCCCAGAAGAGTAAAGAAGCTATCAACATCTCTGGGGAATAGTTAAGACCTGTCTTCGACAGCATAACCAGGTCGAAAATCCCCATATCTTTCCAGATCGAAGCCTGGCGTTTCTCCATTTTTTCCAGCCAAGCACTATAATCAGGAGTAAGGCTAGGGCCAGACCTGAAAGCCCTTACACCTTTGTTGAAGAAACGGAGGTCGATTTTCTCTTTAGCAGGATCTTCATTATCCTCTGCATCTTTCTTGGAGCATCCAACTGGTTTGAGTCTCTCAAGTACCGGAAAGTAACTTTTGATCTTCATGGCCTCAGCAATGCTTGGGTACAATGGGCCAGACATAGCAAAGATCTGGTTGGAATATCCAACCGGAATCATAAGGTGGCGTGAGTAAGCATCACGTACAGCAATGTCCAAAGGCTCAGGGACCCTTCGTTGGCCCGTGGAAGTCACTACGGGAGCGATCGAGAAAACCCTAGGTTTAACGTTTCCAGATGGTGCGTTGGCGCTAGGAGCGTTGGAAGAGCCAGATGCCATTGTTGGTAACGAGGTTGAAGATGAAGTGAAAAGCAAAAGGTTTGCAAAGTTGACAAAAGTTTGTATGCAAAGGAGGAATTCTGAAAGCAAGGTAGCGTAAAAAGTCCCACAAATGGGTACTTACTGCTATTTATAGTAGTGGGGGAAATCCCCAAATTCGAGGATATTAAATGCCATTTAATGTTGCAGAAGGTAGTGGGACACGTGGCGTCTCCCTGTTGTTTTAGCCGTTCTGCAGAAATGGAAGGGTGCAGCGTGCACCCTCGTTTTTGGGAATTGTCATGATGACAATTTGTGAAATGACGTTTGGCACACTGCACGCCGTACTGAGGTGACGTCTTAGGTACAGATAAATGATGGTTTTTCTTGGGATTGTCAGTGGTTGGTAGAAGACAACAAAAAGTGCACAATTTAATTTGTGACTAAGAATGAAAAGACAGGTGTCGAATGGCATTTCAAAGAATACCTTTTTCTTTCAGAGTCGAAATAAGGCATTCTTGGGGGGAAATTTGTTGGCTCCTAAATTCGACACCCTGGTTTCATTAATGTCAGTCATTGAAGCTGAAGGATGTTTTCGACCAGCTAGGTCCGTCGAAATGCCCATCGAAAGATGGCAATGTACTTAGAAGATTTCTTCCAAAGGAGAAGTTGGTCGCCTTCGACGTCGAAGGTGTTTCTCGTTGAAGATGCTTCTCGACGAAGGTGTTCGATGGTCCAGAGTGGAACGGTTTGAAATTCAAGCGTTTAGAGGGAAAACGGTTTCTAGCGGTTACCAAGTGCAACGTGCAAAGATCTGGAGCGTCGAACGTTGAGAACGTGCCAAGTGGGATCATCTCGAAGCAGTGTAACTGCCCGACGGTTACTTGGGATGTTTTAGTATAAATAGTAGTAGTTCACGCAGTTTCTCGCGTGTGTTCACAATTATATACAAAGTCACTCATATAGATTCGAGTACCCAGCGTGTGAGAAAGAATTGTTGAGAAATATATGTGTGAAACACCAACTTTATTAATCAAAGTCATTTACTTTTCCAGAAATTTACTTGCTTTCTTCTTTACTTTTCCTGTCGAAGCCCTTCATTTAAAGCCTTCATTTATTTTATCAAAGTCCTTCTTCATGCAATTTACTTAAAGCCTCTTTATTTTATTGCCATCTAACCATTATCCAATTCAATCAAAACCTCAAAATCAACCTATGTCCTAGGATCAATCTGATCGATCCTGCGAGTAACCAAATAAGTAACCATTTGGAGGATCAGCGGTTGTTTACCAATAACCACGGTAAACACCATGACGCGCACGTCAATAGGGGAAACTCCTTTCTCTTTGGTATACGACATGGAAGCTGTCCTACCAATTGAAATCCAAATACCTTATTTGAGAATCATGAGGGATGTAGGGTTGAATGAATATTAATGGATTCAAACTCGACTTGACCAGTTGAACTTGATTGATGAAAAGAGGCTTACAGCTGGGTGCCATGGCCAGATGTACCAAAAACGTATGATTAAGGATTTTAACAAGAAGTTCAGACGTCAGGTATATCAAGTTGGTGACTTGGTAATCAAGCGTATCATACTTCCACAAGGTGATCCCAAGGGAAAATGGACTCCTACATACGAAGGACCATTTGTGATTAAAAACATATTGTCTGGTGGGGCAATAATCTTAACCACTATGGACGGCGACGACATTCCACACCCTGTAAACGCAGACATAATTAAAAGATACTACGCATGAAAAAGACCCGCTAGGTTGATTGTCCTAGGCAAAAAATTGGGATAAATAAAAAATATGTACACCCGACAAGCAGAAAACCTGAAAAGGCGGCTTGGGCAAAAATGGGTATCCCGGTGGATTGAAAACCCGAAAGGGCGGTCCAGGCAAAAGTTAGGGATTTAAAGCGTATGACTATGTCCCGTTGAATCATTTTATATCCAATCTTCAGTATCAATCTCCAAACTCAAACGATTCTAATCAATCTAATCAGCTTCGGACAAAGCAGCAAGTGGATGAGACGCTTAGAGACATAAAGGCTATAGCAGAATGGGAACCCCATGGAATTATTTCACATAGTTGTCTTTCTTTGTATTATGTTTTCATTTTCATGACGACATTCTCTTACTAGGATGTTCGTCTCTTTGTACAAAAATACTTATTCAAGTTAATACAAAGATATTCCTTTAAAAGTGCAAAACTGCCTATTTTTTCTTTTACTTTCCCATTTTGTTTGCAAAAACGTCCAGTGATTATTTTGAACATATGCACTTGAACATAATTACTGTTTACAAATGAACGCGTAAAAAAGGAAAACTAAACAGAAAGACAATTACTATTAACTTTAAGAAACAGGATAATATCTATGGGCCATTCCACAAAATCCCCGCAGGTACTTTCTCCAGCAAGAGCATAAGCAAGGACATCCTGCTACAGGATCACTGCCATATCTCCAATTATAGCCTATTGGTGTCAGGTGCTATCATATCCCCGACGGAGCAAAGCATTTAATTTCCACATCAAGGATTCCCTAGTGAAAGTCACCCAGCTGCTCAGGAATTCCCCAGCAGGATTTCACCAAGTCCACAAGCAATGCACTATGTTTCCCTTCCCCAACAGAGTTTACTTCTCTAATGACGGAAACCCATCTATCAACACTTCAATTTCAACAAAAAATGAAGGCTTACACTCCACATCCCCAGCGGAAGTCAGGGATTTATTTTCCCCAATCTAAACAGCACTGCAGCAAACAGCTAATATGTGCATACATTGCATTCATACATCATAACATCAAAAACACAAATGCATATATCGCAATCTCATTTATTTTTAGAAACATAATTACGCCATTCATTTCAAACATCATGGCATTACATACAACTAACTCTATACCTTTTCAGGAAAGATCAATCAATAGAAAATTATCATCAACAAATTTTCGACAAGACAAGACTATTATTTGTTAACAAATCAATTGTGGATCAATTCCCAAAACAAGACTGAGTGACTATCTACATGGTGTATACTTCCTTCAGACCTCTGCTAGTTCAGTTTAAACCTCTCAATGGTTTATCTTGATTCCTTTCCGGTAGACACTTCTCTGGTTCCGATAAATCACTCCAAGATTTATTCTAATTCTTTCCAGTTAAAGAATATTCAAGACCTCTGTCGGTTCAATTTAAATATATCAATAATTTATCATGATTCTTTCTCGCATACATTTTCTCCGGTTCAGATAAATCGCTCCAAGATTTATTCTGATTCATTCCAGTTAAATAATATTCAAGACCTCTGCTGGTTCAGTTTAAATCTCTCAATGGTTTATCTTGATTCTTTCCTGCAGACATTTTCTCTGGTTCAGATAAATCGCTCCAAGATTTATTCTAATTCATTCTAGTTAAAGAATATTCAAGACCTCTGCTAGTTCAGTTTAAATCTACCAATGTTTTATCCTGATTCCTTTTCGGTAGACGCTTTCTCGGGTTCAGATAAATCGCTCCAAGATTTATCCTGATTCTTTCCAGTCAAAGAATATTCAAGACTTCTGCTGGTTCAATTTAAATCGACCAATGGTTTATCCTGATTCCTTTCTGGTAGACACTTTCTCTGGTTCAAATAAATTGCTCCAAGATTTATTCTGATTCTTTCCAGTTAAAGAATATTCAACACCTCTGCTGGTTCCGTTTAAATCTCTCAATGGTTTATCCTGATTCTTTCCCGAAGACATTTTCTCTGGTTTAGATAAATCTCTTCAAAAATTTATCCTAATTCTTTCCAGTTAAAGATTATTCAAGACTTCTGCTGGTTAAGTTTAAATCGACCAAAGGTTTATTCTGATCCTTTTCAAGTTGAAGTCAAGACTTAGTCTAATTTCTGTCAACAATCACCTTTGGATGGCATCTATAAGCCCATCCCCGACAGCTCTCCATTATTTCTCAAAATGGCATCTTTAAGCCCATTCCTTACACACCTTGTTGTACCCCAAAATTTGCCCCCCCCATGTTCTTCAAGATTTGCAAAGAGCATGCTTCAAAATCTCCCAAGGGTTGCACAGTTCAAGGGCTTCCTAACAGTCAAAAACTAGGGTTTTGGTTCTGGAAAAGAAATTGAAGTTTTCAAGGGTCCAAACAAGTCTCATATGCCTATAAACATTGTCAAGCATCCTCATGTCAAGTTTCAAGACTCACAGCACAAAATTGCACAGTCAAAAACCCTAATTGCTCAACAGTCAACTGTAGGGGCAAAATGGTCATTTGACAGTCAAAAGTTCAAATTTTTGATCAACATCTTATTTTGAAGCCACAAACATCATTTGATCAATTCTTGATCATGATTCTCAAGGTATGGCTCAAAAAGTCTCAAGATGCAAAAGTTTCCATATGTGGACAGTTGAAAAAGTCAACTGTAACTTGACCAGGGCATAACTTCCACATGGATTATCAGAAAAATTCCATCCAAAGCTCATTTTGAATAGAAAGACATTTACTACAACTCCTCTTCACACTTCAAGTCCAAGAAATGCTCTCACAAAAAGTTATCAATTTCAACATTATAGGTCATTTTCAAAAGTCAACAAAAAGGGACTTTAAGTCAAAGACCATAACTTGAGATTGGTAAATCAAAATGACATGGGACCAAAGGCATTGGTTAGAGGACTTCAAGTCCTTTCCAAAATGTCCAAGAACATGATCAAATCTTACAAATTTAACAAGATATGCCTTGTGGAAGTTGGGAAATGTTTGGGAATTTTGAAAAGTCAACTTTGCTTCAAATGCCTCAAAATTGTTAATGGGCCACAAATTCTTCCAAGAATCATCATCCAAAAGCTATGCACGACCCATTGACCCAAAGGGGAGTTATTTTCTTATTTTTAATTAATTAATTGAATATTTAATCTATTTAATTCATTTAATCAAAATTAATTACAAGAAAAATACTAAAATAAAGTTTTCAAATCTTTTTGTGCAGTATAATCTCTCATCAAGGCCTAAGGATTTCGTGCATGCCCAAAGAAGAAAGATTCCATGCAAATTGGCTAGGTTTCATGATAAAAAGATTGAAAAAGATTATGCAAAAATCACAAAATTCAAAAGCATTGATTCCATGGATATTGGGCTTGTTTTGTTGACCTAAAACATTCACATATATGTACACATGATAACCCTAACGCACAAAACCTTCAAGCTACGCCTGAAACCAAATACCAACTTTACACTTTTTGTCCAAAAATTCAAAACTAAAAACTGCATTATAGGGCAATTCAAAGCAAAATAATCATTCCAATAGCTTGCCAAGGCCTCAAGGAAACTTTCTGGATCAAAACCACAACTTCTAACCTCAAGAAACGGTAGAACGAAACCGTCCTGTTCTTAATTTTTCTCATATTCGTGTTTTGAATTATACGTATCATTCATGCCTTTTTCTTGTTGTTTTGCACTAACATAAACATTCTAAAACTTTTGGCATCATTTAATTGAATTTTTGTGCCCTGTACGAGAATCTGCCATTAACGCCTTCTAGGTTTTCAGAGGTAAAAAATTAGGGCTTCTTTCATAGAAAAAAATTGAACCACAAGACCTATATCATTGAACTCAGGGCATCTGGACGATTCAATTCCATAGGCCGCGCCCTTTTTATATTTGAGTATGGCCTAATCGTTATTTTCCAGGTTTGAGTTAGTGGGGGTTCAAAACCCCCGCTATTTGATGTATTTTTTCAGGCTAAAGCAAAGAACAAGTGGAGAAGACGATGCGTGGAGAAGTGTGATTGGTGCGTTCAAATTGTTGGCGCGTTTTTTTGTTAATTCCAGAATAATGGCATGTTTCTCTTATATTATTCGCGTCCTATATTAATAACAAAGAGCATAAGCAGCGCAACTGGCAAAGCATTGGCACGGTAAGCGTTGGGACCTGGGTTTGATTCCCAGGTCCCCTCCCTTCTCAATATTATTTTGCCTAATATGTTCCTACACAGCGTGCCTTCCAGTGGTCCACCATGCATCCACTATCAAAGCTTGCCACATGGCCCAGGAGACGAATTTGAAGGTCAGGATGAGAGGTCCATCATACACCTCCGTTGACCATGCCACACGCGCGCTGAGAAAGTCAACCAAGGGCCTGAATATGGTGGGCCAAATTGCTCCATTTACCTCCAAAATTGGGGTCAACACCCCCCATTGGTTTGCCTTTTATTTTCTTTCTTTCCATTTTTTCTACTTATTTGTTTTATTTATTTTAGTCAATTCATTAAAATTAATTTTCATAAAATATATAAAAATCAGAAAAGGCAAGATCAAAATATATTTTATTATTTAATTCACTAATGTTTATTTTGTAAATAAATTTAATAATTCACTTAGTTTTAATTTTAGGTTTTAACTTTAACTTCTTTTCTTAAATAAATTAAAAAACATAAAAATTAGGGTTTCTAGCTTTTTATTCTTTTTTTTAATAATTAAAATTTCTTCTTATCATTATTAAGTATTAATTATTTTTTTGTAAATAAAATTGTCATGTAAATAATTAATTAAAACTATGTCTAATTTAAACCTTTTTTTAATAAATTAAAAAATAGTTTAGAATTAGGTTTTTTTAATTCCGTTAATTCTCTTAATTTCATAAAATACAAAAAATGTCAAAAAATAAGTCTTTTTCCTTTATTTAACTTAATTAATTTCATAATTCCAATTTAATTTCTTAAAAGGGTCCAATGCCCTCGCTTTCGATTATAATTCCGTTTCGCGCGCTTATTTTATCTCTTTTCTTATAAATTTCATGTAATTACTCCAAAGCCTTGTAATAGATTAATTAGGATATTTATTTTCCCGCATTTTTATTTTATTTCAAATCGGGTCTTGGATTAATTTGGCGATGTAGACCCGCGCCTTTGTAATAGCGTAGGACTTTTCAATTCCGCACCTTTTAACTGTTAATAACTTGCATGAAAGAATGAATGCCAAAAATAAAAACAAAGCGTAGATCACCAATGCATGACCAGATAAAAATAATTGAAAATGACACACGAATCACACACCACCCCTAGCGTACGTCTCACTGTTGCCTTGCCCCTCGAAAAGTGGTCGTCGTGTAGAGGACGTTTTAGTAAGTCCTCATGTCCATGAACATGGCATGAGGGTAGCTTCTAAGGTGTCTTCCTATTGCTCTGGTGACCACAATGTCCCGAACCCTCGAATTGACCCGAACACCTCCAACGGTGGTGCTACCTACCTCTCAATGGTGGGATGACACTACTTTAAGGACATTTACACAGACGAATTCATTAGGGTAGGTAGATGACTCGTAGATACTTGCTCTAATTCCAAAACAAATAAAAACTTCTTTTCACACCGACACCTTTCAAAAAGCTTTCAAAAGTAATTTTTCAAACACTCTTGAGGACTGATACAAGAGTCGAACTGAAACTTTCAAAGAAACTTTTTTAAACCCACAGTTGAAAAGCAAACAAACAATTTTGAAAATACAAATGAGCAAGTATCTAAGAGCCCATGGATAACCATGGATAGAAAGGGTGCTAACACCTTCCCTTTCTATAAATCTACCTCCCGAACCGAGAGCAATCTCTATAAGGAATTTTTCTGTGCTTTTGTCCTTTCCATTTGGAGAAAATAAAAGACGGTGGCGACTCTTGCTTCCGTGACATTTCGCGAACCAACGTTAAACAGTCAGTTCCAGATCCACCGATCATACACCTCAACCACAATATCATCAAGTGAAAATTTCTGGGCACTCTAGTGTTCAATCATCTTCCACCTTCAAGTCACAAATGGAAGATTCGCCAATCTAACTCTTCAGGTTTAAGAAGATTGAACAGGGGCAGCTGTTGTACCCCAAAATTTTCCCTCTCATTTCTCAAGGAATTTCTCACAAGGGGCTCCCTAAAATTCAAGCTTACACAAATACATTTGGATTTTTCAGCATCAAGACTAAAGAGGAAATTGCTAAAAAAGGACAAAACAGATGAAAATACTCTTTTTGACAAAATTAAAGAAAAAACAAGTTTTCTTCGATTTTAAATCCTTAGATTGGGCACTTTGGCTCCTTCGATGTAGGCTTTGGTTGCATCCTTCGTTTGGGCGCTAGACTCCTTTTGGGAAAGTTCATCTCACACTTCGATAGGGGCATTGGATTCATTTTGGAAAGTTCATTTCCTACTTCGTTTGGGCACTAGACTTCCTTTGAACGTTTGTGAAAATATTTCATTTGGCCACATAGCATCTTTCCTACGTGCTAGCCAAGGTTCACAAGGCAAAAAGCCTCCTGATGATATCCTTCGATTCAGGAGGCCAAAGCCTCTCTTCTACTCTCTTTCGATTACACATCTTGCCTCCTACAGGCCTCCTTCATTTGAGGCATATGGCCTTCCCAGTATTGCAAATTTTCATTGTGCCTTTCATCCTCTAGATGCATTCTTCGCTTGAGGTATGTGAATCCTTCAGCACAAGCTCTTGGTCATACCTTTCATTTGGGCATGTGGCTCCCTTTTTTACAAGTCTTCGTTTGAGCATGTTTGCATGAGGTCACAAGGAAGGGACCTCCTGCATACACCCTTTCGTTTAGCCATATGGCCCCTTGCAGGAAAGTTTGAGTGGACAGTATCTCCCTTGGAAATAACTTGCTTTAACACACAAATTCTACACTATGCCATTGTCTCATGCGAAAGAAGTACCATGGTGGCACATTCAAAGGACTTGCCAAACATGTCTGAATATCCCAATCGAATGACATGTTCTGCTGACCCACCCTAGGAGCATGTATTTGGACCATTCGAAGGAACCCATGAAGGGCCTGGTCGAAAGACACTTATTTGGGCCCCTTCAAAGGATATCCACATGAGCCATTCGAGTGACACTTTGATTTGAAAAAAGTAATGGTTGTTGAAGAGTCTGGTCGAAAGACAAGGCTAGGGGGTCAAGACAAAAGGTTGAGATGCCAAAGGTACTTATTGACCAAGTCCCATGCGCTGCCAAGTTCAGGCCTGATACACTGGCCATAAAACTCCAAAACTGCTGCACAGCAGTCCTGCAACACTGCCTTACTCCTTGCACCAAAATGGCATACAAACACTGCCCCTCGAAAGCTACAAACACAACATGCCTTTTTTGTTTAAATATTTTGTTTTCCCTCCTAAAACATCAGCCCAGGCCATCTATAAATAAGAGACTCCACCACACATGTTAAGGGAGTCTAAAGGATTGCAAGAGAACACTTGTGAAAATTCCCAAAACTCTCAAACACTTCCCAACATTTTTCAAACACTTCTAAAAAACTCAACCCCTTTGTGCACTAAGTGAGTCCTTCGATTCACCCCCCAAGTGACCATCTAGCTAGCCTTCGACCCACTTCCCCAACTACAATACAGTCACCCTTTGATTCATTCTATTGCTTGTTATAAAAAGAACCTTCGATCCACTCACACACCCTACTTCGATTCAGTGACTGCTTGCACAAAGTAGTGTCTGGTTTAGTCTCAAGAGGACCCCAACGAACTTCCATTCACCACCAAGAAAGATACTTGTAGTTTCTTTCAATCTAAGAACTTCAAGAGGTAAGTCCCCTTTGAACTTGAATCTATTTCATTTAAATATCACGTGCACATGCCAATAAAGAGAAATGTAGATATTTCATATAGGGAGCTTAACCATGTTTTAACCTTCGATTTTGACTGCCCATATGCTGAAATCTCAACTCTGACTAGTTAGGCTTTGGACTTTGAGACCTAATGATTTTGTGCTAACCCCTGGCCTGTAGTTACGCTTGAATGTTGCATTTTAAGAATTTAAGACAATTTTACTATACCCTTCGATTGGATAACTGCACAAGCCTTTCGAATCTCAACCAGAGGGCTCAACATGCTTACAGTCGGAGGAGCTAGCAAGGGGCTTGGGGGAAAAATGCACCTCACACTGACTCTAGGCCTCAAACGAAGGAAGTAACCAGATAGGTAGCCTTGCTGACTTCCAAATCCCAATCGAAGGACATAACATTGCTGACTTCCAACTCCTAGTCGAAGGACAGAACCTTGCTGACTCTAGGTCCAAATTGAAAGAGGTCAAAAGTGCAGAATCGAAGGATGCTTCTTCCTGAATCGAAAGGGCTCATTTTTCTTCTTTTTATTTTTATTTTGTCTTTATATTTTCTTGCTATTTCAATATGGTTGTAATAGTGTAGGATTTAATTTTTGCATTTTTTATTGCTTTTATGTAAATGTTAGTAATTAGGATGTATGGAAAGATAAAAACAACAAGTAGACAACCCCTAATCAAAGACTCAATGCATGAAAATCAAACACACTACTCACACACATGCACCCCTAGGGTAATCCCACTTGTTGCCTCGAAAAAATAGTCATGTCCCTTGAATATGGACGTTTTAGCAAAGACCCTTGATAAAAGATCATAGTCCCTCGATGACCCTCAATGTTGCCTTCGGTAAATGATCTAGTCCCTAAACGACATTGCTAAAATGTCCCATAGGTTTCCTTCTATGACTATACAAACGTTCCATGCTCGTCCCTTCACATCCAATGATAGGGCTTCTTACCAAATCAACAGTAAGATAGCAACATCTAAAGGAGGAGGAAAAGAACACTAAGACCTTTTGAGTAGGTAAGATGCTTCTAGTTGCTCGCTTGCTCACAACAAAAACATTTTATACACCCACAATTTCACTTTGAAACATTTTCAAAAGACAAAACACTTTGTACGCGTTCTTATAGAGACGAGAACCATTACAAAGACGTTTTTTTTCAAAATACTTTCAAAACCCACACCTCAAGCACATTTTCAAACAAAAGCAAGTGGTCTATCAAGCAACTAAAAGCCCGTAGATAACTACAAATGAAAAGGGTTCTAATACCTTCCCTTTTCACAACCTACCCCCCGAACTCAAGAAAATAATCTCAAAGGTCTTTCCTGTTCTTTTCACCCCTTCCTTATTGGATAAAAGAAAAGTCGGTGGCGACTCTTGCTATCCGCAACAATTGCGATCAAACGCAAAACACCCAAGTCAGTTCTCCCACCGTATTACAGGAGCCTCTTTGTAGACCAAGACTTTCGTCTTGTAGGTCATACAAGGTCTCACAATGAGATTTTATTTTTGGGGTAGGTCCCTAGAGTCATTGATCAAATCCAAAGTCCTATATCAAAGAGAGGCTAGCCCTACAAAGATATTTCTCGGAATTCAGCCCACTCTAAGCGAAGTTGTCACAAAACTCATCGAAATGTTAAACCCCCTTGGCTAATAGACAAGCCCTTATCTAAGATTTATATCATGTAAATAGGATCCCACCAACAAATATATGAAAATAGGATAATATATAAAGTAATAAATAACATAATAAATAAAAATAAATAAATAAGGAAATAAAAAATATAACATAGATATCCCCAAAAGTCCTAAAGCTAAAGGTAGGGTAAAACTCTAACTTAAGGGTTATGTCCCCAACAGAGTCGCCAACTGCCGTAACTGGAAAAAATATGAGAGTTGCCATCACAAATTTTTGTCCTAAGGACGGGAAAGGATGGAAAAACCCTAATTGTTTAGAGATTACTGGATTCACGAGTTGATTAGATAAAGGGAAGGTGTTCGACACCCTTTACCTCCCTTGTACTAAAAGGGACCTTTTTTAGCTCTAGGACTTAATGGTAATATTTATTTGTTTAAACCTATTATCAAATAATAAAAACAAGGAAACAATTTATTTTTTTGGTAGTGGACTCGCCTTAGCTTTTGAACCATGTGCCTACGTATCCTCTTGTGAATAAATCAGTGTCCTTCATATTTTGAATTGTTTGGTTAATGTTTTTTATAGAATCGTGTTAAGTTGCTTTTGAATGGTGTTTGAACTTGCCTGAGTTTGAAAGTTGTGTGATGGTAGACGGAGTTTTTATTCAAGTAAAAAGAAACCAGATGATTTTTTATTGAAAATAGTCTTGAGTTTTGATTAGGTTAGTAGAAAAAAGGTTTTTTAATTGGTTAGTTATTTTGAATTTTGATTTGGTTTTGAAATTGAATTAACTTTTGATAATTAAAAATGCATGGTATTGCTAGATATAAAAAAGATAATTTGAAGTTAGTAAAGAAATTATAAAATGAATATTGATTAAGTTAGTATCCTGAAAATTCATATTGATAAACAAGTTAATTAAAATTAGGGTTAAAATTTGAATTAAGATTAGCCAAAGAAAATTATATATTTTATAAGAAGACCCTTTTTTAACTTAAAAAAATATTTATGATTTTTTTATTGTGTATAAAAATGAAAATACATTTATTTTGTACTTATAAAAATTATATAAACTAAATAATTTATAAGGACTAAATAATAATATAAGCAAATTGAAAATTGATAGAAAACTAAAGAAAAACCAGTGGGGTGCATTTTGTTCTACGTAGAAATTTGGGGGAGGTGTTATTATCACATGGGAAAACCAAGTAGCAGTTTGAGTCTGTTTAGACTTCATGTGAGTGATCTGGGGTGTTCTAGTGTATCTGCGAGGACTGAAGTGTTTGATCTTGACCAAATGGCCACTAAAAGTTAACTCTGACATGTTGATCAAATGTAAAGCAAACAAAGGGTTATGATTAAAGGTTGACTAGGACGTATGGTACGAAGAGACGCAGAGAAACAAGTCAATGTATTCTCATCGTATGGCCAGTAGATGGACACATATCACACATCTAAGTAGAGACCCAGGAAGTATATTTGTCCAATTCATTCACACTTGCTCATTTTCCTTCTTATTTATCTCTCTACACCATAATCCTCTCTTCCTATCACCAAACAAACACTCAGCCTTCTCTCCAGAATTTTGGTGACCAAAAATCGTCCCACCTAGGTCGACTCTAAAAACCACCACTAAGCCCAGTTTCCCAGCTGATCTTCAACCGGGATCTTCAAACATTCAACCAAACCAATAAAAACATAAGAACCCTAGGATGAACCCTAAAAATTAGGAACCCTAACCCTAAACCTGAAGAACCCTAGGCTAAAACCAATGTGAGCGGCCATTGAAGCCACCGTGAGGGATGCATGTCTATCAGGAACCTCATCCCGTTTCCAAAAAACCCCATGAACCCTAGCCAAATCCCTTAGAACCCTTATAAACCTACACTTAAACCTATGAATGTGTGAACCCTAACCCCAAAACTCCAGAAAACCTAACCATAATTACAAACCCTGAACCTCAAATTTCCCCCGAAATTCACAAATTAGACCTCCCAATTCAAACATATGTATACCAATCACAACAATTATAAAGGCTAAGTGACTACCAACCTCTTCCGCAGTGATACTTGTTGTATGAATTCCTTTCCTTTTCCTAAATTCCTTGCTTCAGATCTTTCTATATTTCGCTTGCAGGTACGAAGATGGCGAATGCAGCAAAGATCGAGGGCTCTTCAATTCTTTTGTCTCCAATCTCCTCTTAACTTTTCCCCCTTGCTTCTATCTTAGGTTTAAAAATTTATATACTTAGGTTTAGATTTGATTAGGAAATAGATTAATTATTATTTGTTGTTATAATTTTTTATTAGAAATAGATTTGTGATTGATTGATTCAGTAATCTTAGATTGATCCTATGTTTGTAATTAAAATTAGACTCTTAAATCTGCAATGTATTTGGACCGATTATGTGTGTAAATTCACATTCAATGAATATAATAATTTTCCAATTATGTGATTCAAAATGATTTGACACAAAAGTCTTGGATTTTGGGCCTTTCGTTTCTTAAGCTGTGGATGAAGAGAATTGGGCGAAGGGTTTTCAGAAAACCCTAGTTGAATTGGTCAATATTCACAATATAACAAAACATTAATATTTAAATAATAAAAAAAATAAATACTAAAGAAATGAATAGTAAATTCCCAATGAATTAAAACGGAGGAGCTGGTCAGCAAAAAATAAAGTGAGAAATTTAAATGAAATATATAATATATTAGTAACTAACCCTAATTAACTAATTAATTATTTAATTTATTATTGGACGCAAAATTTTAATAGGTCATTCTTAAAATAATCATTTTAGATAATGAGCCTATTACTTTACCAAAATTGAAAAAGCTTATATCTTACAATATAAATTCTAGAGAATTTCATCATGATTTCTAAACTACGATGTTTATGACCAATGTGTTAATATGAATGAGAAAATAACTATATAAATGAGAATAACTTAAAAAGAGAAATCAATGTGAAATAACCTAACAACCCTAGTCAAACAAATTATGACTCTAGCACCAAGGCGGACATATTTGGGGTATGACAACGCCCATGAGAGATGATTTGGGCGGTGGTGGTTGTGGAATGTTGTTCATGTGAATGACTTCACGCCATATTTTTGTATTATGATTGTTCAAAGGCATGTATTAGTTAATAATCAATTCCTTGTGTTCTTTTTGCTTTCCTAATTCATACATTGTGGGTTTCTTCCCTTAAAGAAACATGTTATACTCTATTCTTGGCATTGTTTTCACAACAAATTAGTGTAGTGAGCGTGTAGAAGATGCCTTCAACAAAGTATGAGATTGAAAATTTCGTCGGAATGAATGATTTGGTTCTGTGGCGCTTGAAGATGAAAGCCCTATTGTTTCAACAAGGTTGTTTGGATGCCTTGAAGGGAGCGACGACTATGAATGATGTGTTAACGAAAAAAAGAAAAGATGACCATGATAGAAAAAGCCCACAACGCAATCTTGTTGAGCCTTGGTGATAAGGTTCTTCGACATGTATCAAAGGAGACTAAAACATTGAGGTTATGGATGAAACTTGAAAGTTTTTACATGACCAAATCGCTGGTAAATAAACTCTACCTGAAGCAAGCTTTGTATTCATTCAAGATGATTAAAGAGAAAGTATTGGCTGAGCAGTTGGATATGTTCAACAAGCTGATTCTTGATCTTGAAAATATTAATGTGAAGATTGATGATAAAGTTCAAGATTGTTCCTATTGTGCTCTTTGCCTAGAACACATGCTCGCTTCAAAACAACCTTCTTGTGTGGAAGGTAGTCCCTGACCTTTTAATAAGTTTAACCAGCCTTGTATTCTAAGGACTTAAACGAACGAAAGAAGCATAAACCTTGATGGTTTGGTGAAGGTATGGACATCAAGGGAAAATTATTGTGAAAGGATGGTAAGTTCGATAAGAAGAAAGTTAAAAGTCAGCAAAAGTCTTATAGTGGCGAAACGTCTAGTATTCGATGCTATCATTGTAAGAAGGAGGGTCACACAAGAAAGGTGTGCCATGAAAGCTTGAAAGATCATGGAGGTGAGTATAATGGCAATGCAACCATTGTTCAAGATGATTTCGAATCATCTGATGTTCTTGTGGTTTCATGCGACAACTCTAGTAAAGAGTGGATTATGGATTCATTTTGCACTTGGCACATGACTCCAAACAAAGACTTGTTCGAGGAACTATGTGATCAATATGGTGGATCCCTATTGATGGGAAACAACTAAGTTTGCAAAATTGCAGGTGTTGGATCTATAAAATTCAAGCTCCATGATGAGTCAATCAGGTTATTGATTGAAGTCAGGTATGAACTTAATTTGAAAAGAAATTTAATTTCTCTTGGTGAATTTAACAAGAAAGGATATGTTTTCCAAAGAGAGAAAATCATCCTAAGCATCCTAGGGCAGGTGAGAAAGAAAACGTGCTATAAAGATCATGATATGAAAAATCAGCGAAGATTCTTAGAAGTTAAGGATATGGCCGATGGGTAAAGAAGAAAGGAAGTGGATGTAAAATGAAGAATGACAAATTAGGGAAATTAGGGTTGAGGTATTATTTTTCTCATATTAGAAAAATACAAAAATAAAATAAGTGGAGAAGTTGGAAAAAATAATGAGTTAAAAAATTGAAAAAAAGAGAGAATTAAAAAAAAATTAAAATAAGGAATGAATACGGTTAAATAGAGGAGGAAAAACCAAAAATAGAACGTTCTTATGCAAATTGAATTTATTTTTAAACATTCAGTTAATAACGGGGTTTAAAACTGACATTATAGGATTAACATTACGTTGTTTCCAAGAACCATCATAATGTACATGAAAAAATGGCAGTTTTAATAAATGGTGTAAGAAAACCGCCATAATTTACGAGTTTTTTTGTAGTGATGTGAGGATTAGATTGGTGATGATTTCAAGTCGTTTGTGCTTCATTGGTAGAGAGATGTGTTATCCCTTCAGTTTGTTTTCCATCTGGACTCCTCTTATCCACCTCATCAAGTAAACGACCAACATGAAGTTATTTTTGGACTTTGAGTAACGGTTCAGTAACAAAAGGACTAATGTGGTTATGTTTTGAAAATTAAAGAACCAAAGTGATATGGAAAAAAATTAAGAGAGCCAAGTGAACCAGAGGATATACTTAAGGGACCAAAATAAATATTTTCCCTAAAATAAAAAGTAAAAGATCCAAATTCATGTCAAACAAGATTAATTTAACATGGAATAAAATTACACACATAAATAAATATCTAAATGATGTATTCATTCTATTAAAAACAACATTAAAATAAATTGAGCAGAAGAAACCAACTCTAACAAAATGCACTCTAATTTTAAATTCAATTTGTGGAAGTAGGACTCAAGTATACGTTGTTATGTGAATTTGGTTTATTTCCACGACAATTAAAAATACAAATTGGTGTCAGCAGTTGAATTATAGATTACTATTTAACATTTTCTAATTTATTTATTATTCATTTGGAATATTATTGGTTTTCAATATTAATACAATAGTTACGGGTTAATATTTAATATTTCATAATTCATTTTTATTTATTTTTTAAGATCTTTTTATTGAACATCATTAAAATAACGTGTTACTTAACGACTTAAAAAGTGAGACTGTTTTTACAATATTCAATTAATTATTAATTCATCATAAAAGTGAAATTTAGACTAAGAACCTGTTTTAAAACATCGTCTTATACTCATTTCCTAGTTACAAACTAACACACATTACTACAA
Source organism: Vicia faba (assembly GCA_948472305.1). Taxonomy (NCBI): domain Eukaryota; kingdom Viridiplantae; phylum Streptophyta; class Magnoliopsida; order Fabales; family Fabaceae; genus Vicia; species Vicia faba. The sequence goes on from CATIWC010001342.1 coordinate 127,871, forward strand.
TTGCACTTATTTTTTTTGCACAACATAAGAAATCAAATATAAGGTTAAGATGTACAACATTTTAAAATTAATTGTGTTAATTGTGCAAATGAACTCTATTATTCTAGATGAACAATAAAAATTTGCTGTGTTCATTCCTGACATAATTTACTCTTGTTGCAAGGAGGATTTTGAATAGTATTACCAGGGGCGGATCCAGACATTATATATTAGTGGGGCTAAACATGAAATAAACTATAAACTAAATCATATTGAAAATAAAAAATAATATTTACTACAATATATTATAACGAAAATCGTCTACTATCCATTTCTTTAAAATGAGCTAAAATAACATCATTGTTAATTATTCCAAGAACATCTCTTTCTATAAAAGTTACAAGACGGTCATTTAACCACTAATCACTCATAATGATGGAAATTAGAAACATTAAAAGTTGTAGGTGTCGCCTAGGTTTTTTCCCTCTCACATACGGCGCATTCATATTAGGTACATCAATATCATGCTTATTGCAAATTTCCATAACCTTAAATACAAGTTCTTCCCATCCATCATTCCTCATTTCTTGTAATTCTTATTTGGTAGCATTAACAAGTGACAAAGCATTCAAAAGATCTTGATCACGCTTTTGTAACGCTACACTCAAATCATTTGTAAATCCTAAAATCTCAACCATCATATATAACACGAAGATAAATAAAAAGATTGAAGCACATCTAACAAAAGTATAGTTTCACCATATTTTTCAAATGACGTATCATTCCCAACTTCTTCAAGTACCCCAATAATAGCACCATACAAAGTCATCAAACTAGTGAGAGTCCTAAAATGGGAGCCTCAACGAGTGTCACATGTTCTAGCAATATATGATTCTTGATTTAATCTACTATCAATCTCTATTTGGCCCTCTTCAATCAATTTAGAAAATTGAGTTACTTGTTTGTCTCAAAGCAATTCATGTCTCTTGTTAGAAGATCGTATAAAATTAACAAGCATATTAACTATACCGAAAAAACCAATAACATCTTTGTGAATCTTAGCACATGCAACAAGTGCCAATTGAAGTTGATGGGCAAAACAATGCACATAGCAAGCAGATGGATTCTCATTTTGGATTAAAGTTCTCAAACCACCAAACTTACCTCTCATATTGCTAGCTTCGTCATACCCTTGCCCCATAATGCTAGATAAACTCAAGCCATTAATAGACAGCAACTTCTCAAGTGCATCCTTAAGTGACTTATCACTTATTTCTTTAACACTAACAATGCCAAGAAACCTTTCTTTTACCAAACCTTCACTATTTGCATAGCAAATAACAATGACCATTTGTTCTTTACCAGCAACATCACCAGATTCATCAATCAAAAAAAAAAAAACACACCATCTACAATATCACATATAATTTGTTGATTTATTTCACAAGCACAAGCAGCGGCAAGATCCTTTTGAATCATAGGGACAATCATTAGGTTATTTCCTGAAGCACAATCTATTACATTATCTATCTCTGGGTTAATTTCCTTTAGTGGTTACTCATTACTAATAAATTATTGGGGGGGGGGGGAATGAGAGATTAGCAATGAGAGGGAGAGTGAAATATTAGAGAAGTTTGATAGAGAGAGAGTGTGTGTGTGTGTGTGAGAGAGAGAAATTAGTGGTTACTCATTACTATTACAATATTATGTGAAAGAGAGAATTAAAAATTTTAATTTTTTGTACAGCTTAATCTCTCTTTATATATATAATATAAAAAAAAAGAAATTTTTTAGTGTATATAGTATACACGTAACATTATGTTTGTCGTCGAAGTTAATGTTGCAGTGTAAGACATTAATATGGTGAAAATATATCAATAATTTTAATTTTGTTCAAGTACCCCAATAGTGTATATAGGTTACTGTTATGTGAGAGAGATCAATAGTTTTAATTTTGTTTTCATTTACAACTTAATATCACTATATAGTATACAAAAAATTAAAAATTCTGGTGGGGCTTTAGCCACACCTAGCCTCTACATGTGTCCGCCCCTGAGTATTACCACAAGAAATTTTACAACATAAAAATTATTATAATTCCTATAATCAAATAAATAAATGTTAATCTTTAACTTATATTTTAGAAGTTCATTCTATAAAAGTATATTATAGTTTAACTACAATAAAAGAGACACAAATTAACATGATTATAAATTATGATAATGTTGAAAAAATGTGATTCAAATTATGATTATGCTAAAAAAACCTTTAAATTAAATTTTTATAATACAACAATAATCCTAATTTGTTAACTTATGATCATGAAGACAAATTAATTTTTTTAAAACGATGTGATAAATCCTAATTTGTTCAAAATACATTAAATATTCATCCAAAACCATAGGATAAACAAACCATATTTTATCAAAAAAAGTAAAAATACATTAAAATAAAAAACCATATGAATTAAACTCAAATTCATTTGATGCTTTATACATAATTGAAGTTTATAGTTTATTTAAAATGAAAAAGGATATATATATATATATATATATATATATATATATATATATATATATATATATATATATATATATATATATATATATATATATATATATATATATATATATATATATATATATATATATATATATATATATATATATATATATATATATATATATATATATATATATATATATATATATATATATATATATATATATATATATATATATATATATATATATATATATAAGATGCTAGTTATATTATAAATCTAAATAGTCTACACTATTTAAAATATCTTCCACTTATTTATTTAAAAATTTTAATTACAGTGGAACTATAGTTATAAAAACAAAATTATTGATCGAAACCCACATAGGTTGGTAATACAATACCCAAATACGATACACGATTGAGTAAATTCTTCAATTCACTGACAAAAAATCGGCAAGATGAATACATTACTTAGACACATTAGAGTGACTAATTCTTAATACTTATAAATGTGAAAGAATTGTAATTTAATTGTCTCTTCATACAACCATAAGTTATATAAATCATTTGATAACTATAAGCACACCCACATATATAACATACTTTATATACTGCTATGAAAGTTGTTCACTTCATTAACAATAATCAGCAAGTAATACATCCGAAAAATTTATACTATGGCTCCTTGAACTTCATAATCATTAAGTCAAAACTTTACTCAACAAAAATCAGCCCCAAAACAAAAATCTGCCCTCCTTAGTACTACAAAAATAAGCTCCAAAACAATAGATCATTCAAGCCATCCCCTAAGTTGAAAAAACAATTGCTTGGTATTAAAACATTAGCATAAAAACAATATAAAATCACTGAGAAACTAGTACATTATTCACCCATGTGTTTAGCTTAAAACAGGGGATGACAAACTAAGTGAATGGCTAGTTGCTTGGCTTCTGCATTTCTAATCTTAATTTACCAGTACATCTATTAAAATCATATATTGAAGTCATTGTTAGAATCTTTATTGATAAATACAAATCTGAAAGTTGAAATCACTTTAATAAACACATGCCATGGAAGATTAACACAAGCCATCAAATGAAATTCCAAAACCATCAGAGTTTAAAGACAAAATCATACCAGCCGTCTTCATTCCTATTTTTATTGAATATTGAGTTGTGGGTATACCAATGCCACTTATCAAAGACAGTAAAAGAGCTAATTCATCTCATTAACATTCAAAGTAAACACCAAGTTTCTATGACTTTATACACAAATTAACAGGAAAACATTAAAATTATTAGGAAAAAAAGACCTAGATCACAGTCAACTTCATACACATCCAAAATAGCACCAAAAATATTGATTTCACAGCGCAAAACACACAAAATATTAACCTTGGCAGAATTAATAAAAAAATATTACCTTGATGAAAAATACTGTAAATTTGTCATCAATTGTTAGTCGATTATGAATTCTTCAACTTTTTTCATCAAAATCTTGATTCAACAAAGCGTCATAACAAACATGAAATCGAAATGGATATTGAAAATAGTGTACCTTTGGTGGAAGATATATGGAGTTGAATTTGATAAGTGAAAAACCTAGCAAAGGCAGAAAGAACTTTAAAGGAAGACAGCCTAATGAAGATGGCGAAAACCATTATGACAACATAAGAAGTCGACATTCACTGCCACACAAAAGGGCAGGTCAACGAGAAAACATGCTATAAAGATCAGGATATGAAAAAGCGGCGAATATTCTTAGAAGTTAAGGATATGGCCGATGGATGAAGAAGAATGGAAGTGGATGCAAAATGAAGAACGGAAAATTAGGGAAATTAGGGAGGAGTGGAAAAAAATAATGAGTTAAAAATTGAAAAAAATATAGAATTAAAAAAAAATTAAAATAAGGATTGATAACGGTAATAGTTAAATAAAGGAGGAAAAACTAAAAAGAGAACGTTCTTATGTAAATTGAATTAATTTTTAAAAGTTAAATTAATAAAGGCGTTTAAAACTGACATTTTAGGATTAACATTACGTTGTTTCCAAGAACCGTCATATACACACAAAAATGGCGGTTTTAATAAACTCCGTAATAAAACCGCCCTTATTTACGCATTTTTTTAGTGATGTGAGAATTGGATTGATGATGAGTTCACGTCGTTTGTGCTTCGTTGGTAGAGAGATGTGTTATCCCTTTTTTTTGCCATCTGGACTCCACTTATCCACCTCATCAAGTAAACTGGCTCCTGAAAGATGTTTTTGGACTTTGACTAACAATTCACTAACAGAAGGACTTCACTAACAGAAGGACTAATGTGGTTATGTTTGGAAAATTAAAGAACCAAAGTGACACGGAAAAAATTAAGAGAGCAAAGTTAACCAGAGGATATAGTGAAGGGACCAACATATATATTTTCCCTAAAATAAAAAGTAAAACGTCCAAATTCAAGTCAAACAAGATTAATTTAACATGGAATAGAATTACACACACAAATAAATATCTAAATGATGTATTCATTCTATTAAAAACAACATTAAAAAAAAATTGTGCAGAAAAAACAAACTCTAACAAAATGATTTCTCTTTTCATGTAAGATGCACTCTAATTTTAAATTACATTAGTGGAACTAGGACTCAAGTACTCTTTGTTATGTGAATTTGGTTTATTTCCACGACAACTAAAATTACAAATTAGTGTCAGAAGTTGAATTAGAGATTAATATTAAATATTTCCAAATTTATTTATTATTCATTTGGAATAATATTGGTTTTCAATATTAATACAATAGTTATGGGTTAATATTTAATATTTCCTAATTCATTTTTATTTATATTATATAGATATTTTTATTAAACATCATTAAAATAACGTGTTACTTAACGCTTTAAAAAGTGAGATTGTTTTTACAATATTTAATTAATTAATAATTCATCATAAAAGTGAAATTTGGACTAAGAATATGTTTTAGAACATCGTCTTATTCTCATTTCCAAGTAACAAACTAACACGCATAACTACAATTACACTTATTTTTTTTACAAAACATAAGATATCAAATAGATGGTTTAGATGCACAACAATTTAAAATTAGATGTTTTAATTGTGCAAAGGAACTCTATTATTCTAGATTAACACAAAAAATGTGTTGTGTTCCTTCCTGACATAATTTACTCTTGTTGCAAGGAGGATTTTAAATAGTATTACCACAAGAAACTTTACAACATAGTAATTCTTATAATTCTTATAATTCTTATAATTAAATAAGAAAATGTTAATCTTTAATTTATATTTTAGAAGTTCATTCTATATAAGTATATTGTAATTCCACTACAATAAAAGAGACACAAATTGACATGATTATAAATTATGATAATATAGAAAAAATGTGATTCAAATTATGATATTGTTGTAAAAATCTTTTAATTAAATTTTTATAATACAATAATAATCCTAATTTGTTAACTTAAAACCATTAAGACAAATTAAATTTTTTAAAATGATGTGAGAAATCCTAATTTGCTCATAATACAGTAAATATGCATCCAAAACCATAGGATAAACAAACCATATTTAATCAAAAAATGAAAAATACATTAAAAGAAAAAACCATATTATATATATATATATATATATATATATATATATATATATATATATATATATATATATATATATATATATATATATATATATATATATATATATATATATATATATATATATATATATATATATATATATATATATATATATATATATATATATATATATATATATATATATATATATATATGACTCTAGGTACACTATGTATAAATATTGTAAATGTCTCATTTTCAACTAAGATGCTAGTAATATTATGAATCTAAATTGTGTACACTATTTAAAATATCTTGAACTTTTTTATTTAAAAATGTTAATTACAGTGGAACTATAGTTATAAATAAAATTTGTTGATTGAAACTCACATAGGTTGGAAATACAATACCCAAATATGATACATGATTGAGTAAATTCTTCAATTCACTAACAAAAAATAGGAAAGACGAACACACTACTTAAACACATTAGAGTGACTAATTCTTAATACTTATAAATGTGAAAGATGTGTAATTTATTTGTCTCTGCATACAACCATAAGTTATATAAATAAATTGATAACTATAAGCACACCCACATATATAATATACTTTAGATACTGCTATGAAAGTTGTTCAATTCATTAACAATAATCAGCTAGTAATACACCCAAAAAATTTATACTATGGCTCCATGAACTTCATAATCATTAGGTTAAAACTTTAATCAACAAAAATCAGCCCCAAAACAAAAATTCGGCCTCCTTAGTACTACAAAAATCAGCCCCAAAACACTAGATCAATCAAGCTATCCCCTAAGTTGAAAAAACAATTGCTTGGTATTAATACAATAGCATTAAAACAATATAAAATAGCTGAAAAACAAGGCCATTATTCACCCATGTGTTTAGCTTAAAACAGGGGATGGCAAACTAAGTGAATGGCTAGTTGCTTAGCTTATGTATTTCTAATCTTAATTTATCAGTACCTCTATTAAAATCATATATTGAAGTAATTGTTAGAAACTTCACTGTTAAATGCAAATCTTAAAGTTGAAATCAGTTTAATAATTTAATTTTAAAAAAGAGAGAATTACAAAAAAAATTAAAAAAAAGATTGAATACGGTTAAATAGAGGAGGAAAAACCAAAAAGAAAACGTTCTTATGTAAATTGAATTTATTTTTAAAAGTTAAGTTAATAAAGGAATATAAAACTGACATGTTAGGATTAACATTACGTCGTTTCCAAGAACCTTCAAAATGTACACCCAAAATTGGTGGTTTTAATAAACACCGTAATAAAACCGCCATAATTTACGCATTTTTTGTAGTGATGTGAGGATTGGATTGGTGATGAGTTCACGTTGTTTGTACTTCATTGGTAGAGAGATATGTGTTATCCCTTCATTTTGTTTGCCATCTGGACTCCACTTATCCACCTTATCAAGTAAACTGCCACCTGTAATCTTTTTTTGGACTTTGACTAACGGTTCACTAACAGAAGGACTAGTGTGGCTATGATTTGAAAATTAAAAGAACCAAAGTTACACGAAAAAAATTAAGAGAGAAAAGTTGTGATATTGTGGCAGAACCGACTGTTATACTGGTTTTGCATTTGTTTTTGCAAATGTTGCGGTAACCAAGATTCGCCACCGACTTTTCTTTTATCCAACAAAGGAAAGGGTGAAAAGAACAGAAAAAGACCTTTCGAGAATTTTCTTTATGGTAACTCTTGTATCAGTCCTCAAGAGTGTTGATAAAGCATTTTTGAAAATAGTTTTATATAAGTGTAAAAATTTTGTTTTGAGCATAGCATCTAGGAACTATCTACTCTACTCGAAAGGGTCGTTCTTTTCCTCCTTTCCTTTAGACAGTTCCATCCTACTATTAGTGAGTAGGTATCTCTTGTCGTTTGGATGTTTAAGGAATATTCAAAGGGACGTTTATATAGTCAAAAAGGCAACTGGGCAAGAAAATTTAGTAACTTCCCTAGGGTTTTAAGATCATTTTTATCGGGGCACCATCGAGAGGTTCATCGAGGAGGGGATCGAACCCCTTCCCTCACATGAAACACGTTAAAATATTCACAATGATGGTTAATGACACAAATATGGATGCAATAGGTATTTACATAGCGTGAATATGCAATTTCTATTTCAAGAAACCTTACCAACCGGTGATGCATGGATCTGGTGATCTAAGATGTTGCAAGCCTTGGGAATGGCTGGAATAAGTTCCTAGGAATCTTAGGAATACGACTGAGCAGTTGGTATGGATGGATGATGGCTGAAAAAACTCAGTTTCGAATCTCACAACTTTTATGATTTTTTTGTGAAATTTGTGGGAGCTCTCTAGCAATTATTTTTGTGTCCTTTGCTCATGCCTTAGTCTTGTATTTATAGAGGAAGAAGAGGGCTAGCAAAGATGGTAAGAATCCACCCATTACGGCCCTCTTTCAAACTAAAATCAAACACATTAAAAAAGTTCCAAAATGCAAATTCTTACCCATTTTGAGGTGTACTTCACCTGGCCTCCTTTGAACGAAATTTTGGAGCCAAAAATAATTCAAACCATCAGCCCATATTTCCATTACCAATATTTACTATTTTATGCAATTTTATTTAGTTTTTATTTGATTTAATTCATATTTAAATGAATATATATTAAAAAAAATAAAAAAAATGCATGGATAGATTTAGAGGTCATTGGACATATCATGAACATATTTGTACTCCAAAAAGTTAGGCCCAATAACTTTAAATCACAAATTTGCTCAAATGAGATTTCATGCATTTTCTTGAAAATTGCCCAACTTGTGCACTTTATAACTTTTTCAAATTTCATCTTTTGAAGATGATCTTGGACTTTTTGGAAAGCCCGAGATGTCATATACACTTTATATTTTTATAATTTTTGCATTTGTAGAAATTATCTTGATGTAAGTTTCCTTGACAAAAAGTGTCTTTTGTTGACTTTCTGAAAATGACATATAATGTGTGAGCTTGTATCTTTCAAATGGTGCATCTCTTGAACTTGAGGACAGAAGATAAATTGTAGGGAATTGGATTCTCTTCAAGACGAGCTTTGGTTGGGAAAAAATGGATGAAGTATGTGAAAGTTATGCCTAGTCAAAGTTCAGTTGACTTCTCCTTTAGAAACCCTAATTTAGCAATTCTTGACTTTTGATAAATTAAGAGCATTACTTAAAGAATCATGATCAACCCTTGATAAAATGATGGATATTACTTCAAAATGTTGATGTTAACCAAAAATCTTGAAGTTTGACTGTATATTGGCCACAATTGACTTTTGACCTAGTACAGTTGACTTTCAAACATTTGAGCAATTGACTGAGAAAACTTGTAGTGTAAGTCATGAAATTTGGCATGGACAATCTTGAAAACATATTAGGGACCATGGAAAACATTTTATACCTTTGGATTTCACATATCTTGGTGAAAAGTGAAACCCTAGTTGAAAGTATATTGCTTAGGAGGAGAATTTGTCTGATCAATTCTTGGTCAACCTTGAGCAATTGAGGACCTCTAGGAGCATGTCTTGAGTAAAACAGGAGGGCAACTTTCAAGGTACAAAAGCTGCCCCTGCTCAATCTTCTTAAACCCGAGGATTTAAATTGGCTTGTCTACCTTTCGTAATCTAAAGGTGGAAGATGATTGAACACTAGAGTGCCCAGAAATTTGCACTCGCCTGTGCAAGAGGTAACACTGTTGGTTGACTGTACCATGAATGGGCTTATAAATGACATTTGGAAAAGATGATTGAAATTTATCAGATATGGGCTTAAATATGCCATCTAAAGTAGATGCTGACTTCATAAGAGGTCTCTTTATGGGATTCCTGTTCCTGTTGTCTAAGGAGGACTCTGCTGGGGAATGTTGATTTCTGTTCTTTTGCTTGAGGAAAACTCTATGGGGAATAAAGTCTAGGAGCTTTAGTTGTCCATGGCTCTACTGAGGAGTTATCCCTGGACTAGAGAGATGAAAGTTAGCTATTTTTTGGTCAAAATCTAGGCTTCACCGTAACTTGCTAAGGGTAATAAAGTAGGATGTCATCTGGTCGTACTCCAGGCTTCATAGCGACTTACTGGGGTAAATGAAATTAATTGTTATCTGGTCGGGTCCAGGCTTCAGAAATTAAGCTGTTATCTGGTCGGGTCCAGGCTTTAACTTGAACTGGAGGTATACTATCATCTGGTCAGGTCCAGGCTTTGTAGTGTTGTAGACTGCTATCTAGATATATATGAGAGTGAGCATGTGTAGGGCTGCTTCATGATGAGCCCGTGTGAAACTGCATCTGGAAATTGGAAGGAACCCGTGTAAGATTTCTTCAGGATGAACCCGTTTTAAACTTCATCTAGAAATATATGAGAAGGAGCCTGTGTAGAGCTGCTTTAGGATGAGTACGTGTAAAACTGCATCTGGAGATATATGAGAAGAAACCTGTGTAGAACTGCTTCAGGATGAGCATGTGTGAAGCTGCATCTGGATATATATGAGAAGGAACCTGTGTAGGGCTACTTCAGGATGAGCTCGTGTAAAGCTGTATTTCAGGAGGAGAAGGAATCCGCATAAGATTGCTTCAGGATGAGCTCGTGTGAAGCTGCATTTCAGAAGGAGAAGAGTTCGTGTAAGATTGCTTCAGGATGAGCCCGTGTGAAGCTGCATTTCAGAAGGAGAAGGAATCCGTGTAAGATTGCTTCAGGATGAGCCCGTGTAAATCTGTGTAGGGATGCTTCAGGATGAGTCCGTGTTAGACTGCATCTGGAGATTAGGAGAAGAAACCCATGTAGGATTGCTTCAGGATGGTCATGTAGATAGTCGCCCCGTCTGGTTTCAGGAATTGACCTACAATCAGCTGTTCACAGATAGTTGTCCTATCTTGTTCCAGGTATTGATCCGACACTTGCTTTTGTTTGTCGTTGAAATAGTTATCTTGGCTGGTTTCAATTATTAATCTTTGACCTTAGAAAGAAACATAGTTTTCCCGTCTGGTTTTGGGTATTAATCTTCAATCTGCTCATGTAGATAGTTTTCCTGTCTGGTTTCAAGTGTTAATCTATAATCGGTCGTCCACAGATAGTTTTCCTGGCTTATTATAGGTATTAATCTGGAACTTGTTTTTGTCGGTCGTTGAGATAGCTGTCCTGCTAGTTTTATGTATTAATCTCTAACCTTAGAAATAAAGATAGTTTTCCCGTCTGGTTTTGAGTATTAATATTCAATCTGCTCATGTAGATAGTTTACCTGTCTGGTTTCAGGTATTAATCTATAATCGGTCGTCCAAAGATAGTTGTCCTGACTTGTTACAAGTATTAATCTGGAACTTGTTTTTTTCGGTCGTTGAGATAGATTTCCTGGATAGTTTCAGGTATTAATCTCTGACCTTAGAAATAAAGATAGTTTTCCCGTCTGGTTTTGGGTATTAATCTTCAATCTGCTCATGTAGATAGTTTTCTTGTATGGTTTTAGGTATTAATCTACAATCGGTCGTCCATAGATAGTTGTCATATCTTATTTTAGGTATTAATCTGGAACTTTTTTTTGTCGGTCGTTGAGATAGTTATCCTGGATGGTTTCAGGTATTAATCTCTGACCTTAGAGAAAGAAAGATAATTTTCCCGTCTGGTTTCGAGTATTAATCTCCAATCTGCTCATGTAGATAGTTTTGCTGTCTGGTTTCAGATATTAATCTATAATCAGTCGTCCACAGATAGTTGTCCTGGCTTGTTACAGGTATTAATTTGGAACTTGTTCTTGTCGGTCGAAGAGATAGTTGTCCTGTCTGGTTTCAGGTATTAATCTCTGACTTGCTGTATTTGTTGGTAAAGCCGTCTTGCTCCCTGAGTTCATACCACTTGGTCGTGTAGATAGTTTCCCTGTATGGTTTTGGGCATTAATATTTGACTTGGTGTGTAAGTTGATAGTATTTGTCTATTTGCGAATTCAACCTGAAAAGGTAAAGTCGGTTTCATGCGATGTCATGATGTATGAATTACATGATGCTCTCAAAATAAATGAGAATGTTATATGTGTTTCAGTTATGCATATGCTACGATGTATTGTAAAATGACGTATGAATGCAATATGTGAATGTATCAGTTGTTCTATTGCAGTGTTGTTGAACTAGGGAAAATAAATTCCTGATTGTTGCTGGGGATGAAGAATGTAGGTCTTCAAATTTTGTTGAAGTTGAAACGCTGAGAGACGGATTTCCGTTGTTAGAGAAATAAACTCTTTTGGGGAAGGGAAACTCCGTGAGCTGCTTGGGGAATCCTACTGAGGAATCCTGAAAAGCTTGTGAACCATGTTAGGGAATTCTTTTAAGATGTCGGGGCAGTAATTGGAGATTTTTCTCCATCGGGGATATCAAAATTTTAACATCATTAGGCTGTGAATTGAGGATATGGCAGTGACTTTATGGTAGAATGCCCCTGCCTCGGTACCTGCTAGAGAAAAATATTTGTTGGGGATTTTGAAGATGGTTTGACTGTTATCCCAACTCTTGGAGTCTCGAGTAGATGTTGATCAGGGTGATAAGTCTTCTACTGATAGACAAGTGACAAGATAACGGGATATAATCGTACACTTTAATCCCTAACTTTTTCCTAGACTGTCCTTTCAGATTTCTAGTCCATCGGGATACCCTTTTTTGCCCAAGCTGCCTTTTCAGGTTTTCGACTTGTCGGGTGTACATACTTTTCATATGGATATCCCTAATTTTTGTCCGAACCCTTTTGGTTCGCCGGGATGCCCTTATTTTTGCCTAGGCCAGTCAACCTAGTGGGTCTTTTATGTGTAGTATTTTCTGACTATATCCGCGTTCACATGGTGCGGAGAATTGTTACTGTCCATAGTAGTGAATGTTGTAGCACTGCCAAAAAATGTTTTCTTGATCGTACATGGCCCTTTGCTGGAATTCATGTCTAATGCCCCAAGTGATTCAGACAGAGGTCTGCCCCTGGTTATTTGGCACTTTTGAGAGATTCCTCGAATCTTGACTTGACTTCCCCATATCAGCTGGAGACCATGTGTGATACGGTGGGATAACTGACTTGAGATTTTTGCGTTTGTGTTTGCAAATGTTGCGGTTTAGCAAGACTCGCCACCGACTTTTCTTTTATCCAAAAGGAAAGGTGAAAAAGCACAGGAAAGACCTTTGAGATGTTTTCTTGAGTTCGGGGTAGATTATGAAAAGGGAAGGTGTTAGCACCCTTTTCATCCATGGTTTTCCATGGGCTCTTAGTTACTTGCTTAGATCACTTGCTTTTGTTGTTTGAAATTGTGTTTTGTGGGGTTTTGAAAGTATTTTGAAAAAAAGAGGCAATTGTTAGGCAATCTTTGTAATGATTCTTGTTCGTAAGAATGTATACAAAGATGTTTGTCTTTTTGAAAATGTTTTCAATATTTGTAAGATGTTTTTGAAATATGCGTGTGTTTTTTTTGAAAATAGCAAGGTTTGTTGTTTGAAATGGAGCAAGTAACTAGGAGCTATCTACCTACTCAAATGTCTTTCTGATGTATTTTCTATTCCTTTGACATTATTGTCTTACCATTGATTTGGTAAGCAACCCTATCTTTGGATGTAAACGGGACAGGCGTGGGTCATCATATAACCATGATTAGCAATAATTACAAAGTATCTTAGCATTTTTGAGGGACCAAGATCATTTTGTAAGGCAACTTTTGAATAACATCATTGAGGGACTATAATCTTATATTTCTTTTGTTTTGCCAAGATACTTCGCACGCGTAACATGGCCATTTTTGTTTTAGGCAACCAAGTGGGAAAACCCTTAGGGTGCTTGTGTGCAAGTGTATCATTTTCATGATTTGATTTTGTCTTGTATTTAGGGTTTTGTATTTGCTTTGTTTTGTTCTTGTCATACAAACCCTAATTACTAATCATGGCATATAAAGCGATAAATTGCGTAATGTAAATATTTCTAAGCTATTACAACAATTTATGGGAGGGAGGAGTACAAATTTGAATGGGGATTTGCAAAAATATAAACCTAAATAAATTATTACAACCAAATCGAATTTTCACCAAATAGAATAAATACAATACAATATTTAAAATGCAATACAATGTACATGTAAGAAAAGATTTTTTTGTGTCTTGTTTTTTATGTAAAAGAAAATTTAATCTAAACCTAAAAATATAAAGAAAAGGAATTAATTTTTAAAAGGGGTTTTAACCCTAATTATTATTTAAGAGAAAATAAAGTTTTTATAGGTATTATTTTGTGTATTTTCTTGTATAAAAATAATAAATAATATTGTATATAAATATAAAATTAAATATATGCAAAAATAATTATTTATAAGTATGAAATGAAAAATAAATTGAACTAAATATGTTTAATTATATTTACAAGTTTATTAAGAAAATAAATGATATCCTATTAAAATAAAATATATTTTATGTGAGAAATAAACTAAAAAATAAAATAAAAGTGCAATATTATTAATTCACATTTTTTAGAATTTTTATTCGTTAAAGATAATAATTAAAATATTAAATATGAAAATAAAACAAATAAAAATAAAAATATAGAAAGTTAGCAAAGGGGGATGATGTGAGAAAACTGGATGCAGTAAGCTAGCAAAACATGCTAAGCCCATAGTCTGAGCCCAAACCTGCAAAAATATGAAAATGGAAAAGGAAAGAAAATGTGAAAAAATACAAAAGTAGCGCGCCCAGGTTCGAACCCAGGACATGGGTCTCACTAGCGCGCTACTTTGCCACTGGGGTGGCTATACTTCCATTGTCTTTAGGAAAGTAAAAACAATATAACACAAAACGCGCCCTTTCCCTGTAATTCATCTCCTTCCTCAAGCTTGGCCAGACACCCTGTAACTCTCTCATACTTCCATGAAAATAAAAACTTATAACATGAAAATTATAGTACTTGAACTCACGATTCCAACCATTTAAGTTATGTGAACTATTAATCAAAGAACAAAGAGAATTTTAAAAGCCCTAAATTTAAACCTAATATTTTCAGAAACTTCATGTTCCAAATTCTCTTAGCTCAAGTAAAATCAATGCAAGATAATGGTATGTACAACTTCGTTATGATGAGGACTACATTTTTTATTCACAAATCATGGCCTATGGTTGCATGTACAAGGAGATAGAGTTTGAAATTTTACTTCCTTCAGTTGGAGTTGTGAATGGAACTGGGGGGACTTTAATGGAGGCCTGATGCTTGCTTGAGCTTCCTTGAGCTTCCTTGAGCTTCCCTGGATGTAACCCAACCCTTGCCTTGCTCTGAAAGTAGCTGGAACTCCTTGGCCAAGTCAAACTGCAAGCTCTAAAGTCAACAATGGTAGATGGTGGAGGAGTGATTACAGAACAGGGATGAAGGCCTGGATTAACTAGGTATCAAGTATGTAAGATGTTTGAATGATCCAAACTCAAAACGCATGAGCCAAATAGAAGATGGACATGCTTATGCAAAATCTGCAGTTTTGGACAGATTTTTGGTGTTTTCTGGTTGGGAGTGTTTCAGGTCCTTGCCAGTCGTGTATTATGTTGCATAATGTTTGTATATTAGTATTGAAATGGTTTTAGGTCAGCTCCTCCACAGATCTGCAAGTTATTGCCTTTTGGCCACCTTTCTTATACTTGAAGCAAAGTGATAAAACAAAGCTTTACATGCTTGTACCTGCTTGCTTAGGGTTGGTATGTGCTTTGTACAATTTACTTGAGACTTGTGAGACTTGTATGTGCCAAGGGGACAATTCCAATGCTCAAGATTGTAAAGTTTGCAAAAGTTGCTCTTTTTCAAAATGGCAATGGAACCTTTTTGCCATAAATGGAATTACAAGTTGGATAAAGGTTCTAAGGAATGGATAGAAGCTTTGTCAACTGAGTAAACATTTAATTAAGTAGTATGGAACAAGTTTGGGACCTGTAAAGCATGGATTAGGCAGCATAGGTACTGATTGCATCTTTGTTCTTCATGAAATGGCTTGGACAAAAAGTGAGAAATTGCCAATTTCATCTCTTCGATTCTCCCTACTCAAAAATGATCTTGAGGAGTTCTTGGACATTTTGGAAATCTTGCAATGTGCTCTATAATTCATCTTTGAAATTAATTTTAAGATACCTCTTGGAACTAGGTGAAAAATTTCCATGAAGTTGGGTCCAAAACCTGCCTAAATTAGGGCAAAATTTCACTAAGTTAACAAGTTCATGACCATGTATTCACAAATTTATATCTTGAGATCCAAGCATCTTTAGGGAAAAGTTTGTGAAGAAAAGTTGTAGATTTCATGTAGGTCTACAACTTTCAAGTTTGGAACTTTCCTTGGATCATTATGCATCATGGTGTAAAAGTGGCCTAAAGTTGAGAAAAAATAAGAAAATTTTCCATACTTAGAAAATTTCTAAGTTAGGAAAATTTTCAAATTCAAACCCTAATTTTCAAATTTGGATTTCTTGATGAACAAGTTTCATATTTTGACATGTCTTGATGAATTATGACCCTTGGTACTTGATTTTGACCAAAAAGTCAAAGTTTGACTTTTTAGTATACAGTTGACTTTTGATCAGTTTACTACAAACTTCATCTGTCAATCCAATGAATTTGAAATGTTTTGAGACATGTAATTAATTCAAGATGATGCAATTGAATCCTTGAAATAATTCCTTAACTCAATTGGTCATTTGCTAGGTTAAAAATCAGAAATTGCCTTTCCTTAGTCAAAACCATAATTTTGACCATTTTGCCCTTTTTGTGATTTGACCAAATTTCTTGAGGAATTTTGATCCAAACTTGACCAAATGACACATGTAAGTTTAAAATGTTTATGTGGTTAAAAAGTTATGAAGTTTGACTGTAAATTGGCCATGGTTGACTTTTTCCCTAATACAGTTGATTTTTAGGTCAACAGTCCAATTGACTGATAAAAAATGTGGTTCAAGGCTTGAAACTTATCATGAGTGATCTTAGGGGTCCATAATGATGTTTGAAAGTCATATGAAGCATTGATAGTCCAAAAATCCTTGTGCAAACTCAAACCCTAATTTGGGTCATCAGTGCAAGATTAGATGTCTTGAGCTGACCAAACCCTAATCCAGTCTTGAGTCAAAGAAATCTTTTGAGAAAAGTCTTGATAAATGAGAGGGCAAATTTTGGGGTACAACAACTACCCCTGTTCAATCTTCTTGAACCTAAAGAGTTAGATTGGCGAGCTTTTCCGTTTGTGACTTGAAGGTAAAAGATGATTGGACACTAGAGTGCCCATAAATTTGCACTCAAAAATGTGTAGTTAAGGGAATGGGCTTAATAATGCCATTTGGAGAAGTAACAGAGTCTGGTTGGAGATGGGCTTATAGATGCCATCCAAGAATGCTTGTTGAATCGTGAGTTGTAAGCTGAAATAATGAGCATCTGAATGGCGTCTGCGTCTGGAACGTATCTGAGCTGTATCTGAACTTGAAATCTGAATAAGTGTTAGAATGGCATCCATATCTGGAGCGTATCTGAACTGTATACGATAGCTGAAATCTGAATGAGTATCAGAATGGCCTCCTTATCTGGAGCGTATCTAAACTATATCTAAACTGTATCTAAATTTTGAAAATTGAATGAGTATCAGAGTGGCATCCATGTCTGGAGCGTATCTAAACTGTATCTGAATTTTGAAAACTGAATGAGTATCAGAATGACATCCGTGTCTGGAGCGTATATGAACTGTATCCGAAGGCTGAATCTGAAAGAGTAACATAATGGAATCTGTGACTGGAGTGTATCTGAACTGTATCATGAAGGTTGAATCTGAATGAGTAACAGAATGGCATCCGTGTCTGGAGCGTATCCGAACCGTATCTGAAAGCTGAATCTGAATGAGTAACAGAAAGGCAACCGTGTCTGGAGCGTATCTGAACTGTATCATGAAGGTTGAATCTGAATGAGTAACAAAATGACATTCGTGTCTGGAGCGTATCCGAACCGTATCTGAAAGCTGAATCTGAATGAGTAACAAAATGGCTTCTGTGTCTGGAGCGTATCTGAATTGTATCATGATTGCATATTGTTAATGGTAGCTGTTAATCTCATCCAGAAAAGGGTAAAATGTTAGCTGGAACACAAAATTATGTTGCATGAAATATATGATGCAATACATGTGTTTTATCAATGTTTATGATATATGGATGTAATGTATGCGCATGTGAGCTGATTTGCTGTATTGCTGAGGAAAATAAATCCTTGACTGCTGCTGAGGATATGTGGATTCTTCATGTCTTGAAGTATTGACAAAAATTCTGTTGTTAGAGCTATGACGTATACTGCTTGAGGAATCTGTTTGGGGAATCCAGAGAATTTTGATGACTTCTACTGGGGTTAATAATGGGAGTCTTTGTTCCGTTGAGGAGTATTAGAAGTCAGCTGTTATCTGAATGGATTTCATGCTTCAAACAACTTGCTGGGGAATTTCGGAGGAACTGAATGGTTTCCACCAGGGATTTAAATGATGTACTGTGGGGATTGCTCATGGAATAGCCTAAAGACATTTTCCTATTTTTTTCAACCTGTCAGTAATTTTCATTTTGAATTCTTTTTGTAAACAGTAATTATGTTCAAATGCATATGTTCATTAATGAATCATTGGACGTTTTTGCAAATAAAACACAAGTGTAAAGAAAAAGGTAAATAGTTTTCTGTACTTGAAAAAGATATCTTTGTATTTACTTTGAATAAGTATTTTTTACAAAGGAGACAGACATCCTAGTAAGAGGATGGTGTCGTAAAAGTAAGAAAAAATTTATACATAGAAAGACAGCTATGTGTGATAATCCCATGGGGTTCCCATTCTGCTATAGCCTCCGTATCTCCGAATATCTTGTCTATTTGTTGCTTTGTTCGAAGATGATTAGATTGATCAAAAACTTTGAGTTTGTCATTGGAAGTCAGGAGGTTGTCCACAAAGTGATCTGAAGGGACATAGTCATACGCTTTAAATCCCTAACTTTTGCTTGGACCGCCCTTTCGGGTTTTCAGTCCACCGGGAAACCCTTTTTTTCCCAAGCCGCCCTTTCGGGTTTTCAACTTGCCGGGTGTACAAATTTTTTTATATTTTATCCTTAATTTTTGCCCGAACCTTTTGGTTTGCCGGGATGCCCCTTTTTTTTGCCTAGGTGTGTCAACCTAGCGAGTCTCTTATGCGTAGTATCTTTTGACTATGTCCGCGTTCGCAGGGTGTGGCAGGTCGTCACCGTCCATGGTGGTTAAGATCATTGCCCCACCGGAGAAGATGTTCTTGATTACAAATGGTCCTTCATAGGTAGGAGTCCATTTTCCCCAGGGATCACTTTGTGGTAAGATAATGCGTTTGATCACCAGATCTCCAACATGATATACTTGGCGTCTGACTTTCTTGTTGAAATCCTTGATCACCCATTTTTGATACATCTGACCATGGCAAACAACAGTACGTCTCTTTTCATCGATTAAGTTTAGTTGATCAAGTCGAGTCTGGATCCAATCGTCCTCATTCAAACCTGCATCCTTCATAATTCTCAAAGAGGGGATCTGAACCTCAATAGGCAAGACAACCTCCATGCCATAAACCAAATAATAGGGTGTTGCCCCAGTTGATGTGCGAGCCGTGGTACGGTACCCGTGGAGAGCAAATGGCAGCATCTCATGCCAGTCCTTGTAGGTGACTGTCATTTTTTGTATGATCTTTTTAATGTTTTTATTAGCAGCTTCGACTGCACCATTCATCTTTGGCCGATAGGGGGATGAATTGTGATGTTGAATTTTGAACTGCTCGCACAAGGCAGTGATCATAGTATTGTTAAGGTTTGTACCATTATCAGTGATGATCCTTTCTAGGATACCGTACCGGCAACTAAGATTCTGCTTGATGAAGCGGGCAACAACATTCTTAGTAACGGATGCGAAGGAAGCTGCTTCGACCCATTTTGTAAAATAATCAATGGCCACTAGTATGAAGAGGTGTCCGTTGGAGGCTGTAGGCTTGATTTCCCCAATCATATCGATTCCCCACATAGCAAAGGGCCAAGGAGCTGTCAAGACATTCAAAGGAACCAGAGGTATGTGCACCTTGTCAGCATAAATTTGACACTTATGACAGGTCCGAGAGTGTTGATAGCAGTCTGCTTCCATGGTAGACCAATAATAGCCTGCCCGTAGGATTTTCTTTGCCATCGTATGCCCACTTGAGTGGGTGCCAAAAGTGCTCTCATGTAGCTCATCCATGACCTTTTCAGCCTCAATCTTATCCACACAACGGAGCAGAATGGAGTCATGATTGCGTTTGTACAGGATGCCATTACTCAGGAAGAACTTAGCAGAGAATCTCCTTAAGAACTTTTTATCATTGATTGAAGCTCCTTCTGGATATTCTTGAGCCTCGAGATACCTCTTGACTTCATGAAACCAAGGCTGGTCCACTACCTCTTCAGTATTAATCTCGTGACAGTATGTTGGTTCATCCATTCGTTTGATGGTGATCTGTGGAGCCTCGTTATCCCAATTAAGTTTAAACATGGATGACATTGTGGCTAGAGCATCTGCTAGCTGATTTTCTTCTCGCGGGAAATGCTCGAAGGTAATCTACTCAAAATGTGGTAGCAATGTCAAGACATGTTCTTTGTAAGGGATAAGGTTTGGGTGCTTAGTGTCCCATTCTCCTTTGATCTGACTGATGACCAAAGCTGAATCTCCAAACACATCTAAAGATTTGATTCCCAGGTCTATGGTAGCCTTAAGACCAAAGATGCATGCTTCGTATTCCGCCATGTTGTTCGTACAGTTGAAGCAAAGTTTAGCAGTAAAGGGAGTATGACACCCTTCCGGAGATATGAGTACAACACCGATACCATTACCAAGTGCATTGGATGCCCAATCAAAGAACAGGGTCCATCGGGATCCTTGTTCAGGTCCGTCATATGGTCTGATTTCTTCACAGTTGTCTAATGTCATGATGTCTTCATCCGGGAATTCAAACTTCATGGACTGATAATCTTCTACAGCTTGATGAGCAAGATGATCATCTAGCACACTGCCCTTTATAGATTTCTGGGTAGTGTACTGTATGTCATATTTTGTTAGGATCATCTGCCATCTAGCTATCCTTCCAGACAGAGCAGGCTTTTTGAATATGTACTTTATCAGATCCATCTTAGATATCAACAAAGTGGTATGAGTCAATATATACTGTCTTAGCCGGCGAGCAGCCTATACCAGAGAGCAGCAAGTTTTCTCGAGTAGTGAACATCTGGTTTCACAGTCGGTAAACTTTTTGCTCAGGTAGTAAATAGCGTGCTCTTTTCGGCCAGACTCGTCATGCTGCCCCAATAGACACCCCATTGAGTTCTCTAAAACAGTCAGATACATGATCAGTGGTCTTCCCTCGACTGGTGGCATCAGAATAGGAGGCTCTTGTAAGTACTCTTTGATTTTGTCAAAAGTGATATGGCATTCATCATCCCATCTTACTACTTGATCTTTCTTCAATAGTTTGAAGATTGGCTCACAAGTAGCTGTCAAGTGAGAAATGAATCTGGCAATATAGTTCAGGCGTCCCAAGAATCCTCTGACTTCCTTCTCAGTACGAGGAACATGCATTTCTTGTATCGCTTTAACCTTGGCAGGATCAACCTCGATGCCTTTGTTGCTGACAATAAAACCTAAGAGTTTACCGGACCGGACTCCGAATGCACACTTGTTTGGATTCAATCTTAACTTATACTCCTTCAACCTCACAAACAACTTTTACAAGTGATCAAGGTGCTCCTCTTCAGTTTGTGATCGGGCTATCATGTCATCTACATAGACCTCTATCTCATGATGTATCATATCATGAAACAAAGCTACCATGGCGCGTTGATAGGTTGCCCCAACATTCTTCAGTCCGAATGGCATCACTTTGTAGCAGAACATGCCCCACTGTATGACAAATGTAGTTTTCTCCATGTCTTCAGGTTCCATTTTGATTTGGTTATAACCCGAGAATCTGTCCATGAAGGAAAATACTTTGTGTTGGGCTGTATTGTCAATCAGGATATCGATGTGGGGAAGTGGAAAATCATCTTTAGGGATAGCCCTGTTTAAATCTCTATAATCCACACACATTCGTACTTTGCCGTCCTTTTTAGGCATGGGAACAATGTTGGCTACCCATTGAGGATAGGAAGTGACAGCTAAGAATCCGGCATTGAACTGCTTCATGATTTCCGCTTTGATCTTCTCTGACATGTCAGGTCTCATGTGGCGGTGTGATACGGTGGGAGAACTGACTTGAGGTTTTGCGTTTGTTTTCGCAAATGTTTCGGTTGAGCAAGAGTCACCACCGACTTTTTATTATATCCTAAGGAAAGGTTAAAAAGCACAGCAAAAACCTTTGAGATGTTTTCTTGGGTTCGGGGAGTAGATTATAGAAAGGGAAGGTATTAGCACCCTTTCTATCCATGGTTATCTATGGGCTCTTAGTTACTTGCTTAGATCAACTTGCCTTAATTTTCAATTGTTTGAAATGGTGCTTTGTGTGTGTGGGTTTGAAAATGTTTTTGAAAAGAGGCCAATGTGGTGGCAACCTTTGTAATGATCCATGTTGGGATGTATACAAAGATGTATGTCTTTTGAAAAGATTTTCATTTGTTTTTGAAAGTTTGTTTTGAAAGTGTTGTGTAGTTTAGAAAATAGGCAAGTGTTTTGTTTTACAAGTTTGATTCAAGTAACTAAGAGGTTGTCTACTCCTAAATTTCTCAAAGATTTCTTCTATGTTTTTAACCCTTTTAACAATTTTGTTCCACCATTGCATTTGGTGGACAATCTTGTGTTAGGATGTGAAAGGGACGGGCGCGGGTCATCGTTTAGACCATAATTGCAATGGTGCCAAGTATCTTTGGGCAATGTTTTCTTTAAGGGACTTGATCATTTTTTAGGCAACTTTCGAAAGCGTCATCGAGGGACTATGATCATTTGATTGTGTTTGTTTTGCCCAAAGAGACCTAACATGCAATATGGCCCATTTATTGAAGGCAACAAGTGGAATACCCTAGGGGTGCAAGTGTGATTTGTGTTGTCCATTTTCATGCTTGTTTATCTTGAAATTAGGTCAAACTATTTTTGTTGTTTTTGATTCGCATACAAACCCTAATTCTAGCATGGTATATTTAGAAAGTAATAAAGTGCGAAAAATAAAGTCCTAAACTATTACAACACAATATATGGGAAGGGGGGTACAAATGTTCAAATGGGGGTATTTTGACAAGGAATTTAAACCTAGACTATTACATCAAAATTGAATTATTTACAAGATATTTAGTATACAACAATTAAATAAAAATGGAATAAATATGCAAAAAATGTTTTTTATGTGTATGAAAAAAGGTATTTTTTATGTCAAATAAACAAAATAAAAAATGTATTATTTTTGGAGTTTTTATGCATTTAGGGCAAAAACCCAAATTTATTAAATAAAAGATATTAATTATTTGATATGTACAATATTTATTTATTATATACAAAAATAAAATAAAAATGAAGTATATTTGTCAAAAAGGTATTTTTAATATTAAATATTAATAAAAGTAAAAATGTGTATATTTTGTATTTTTTTTAACCTAAATATACTAATAAATATATATGTATTTGTATTATATGATAAATATATTAAATATGTGTAAAAAATATAATATTTAATATTTACAAAAAAAAGTATTTTTGATATAAAATGTTTTCAAGAGAGAAAATAAAATAAAAATCAGAAATAAAATAAGTTTGCATTATTTTTAGTATTTTTAAATAAAAGTGTTTATGTATTTATTTATGTACAAATATTATTTAAATGCCTAATAAATATGAAAATGGTGTAAAAAATATTTTTTATTTTTTAATATTATAAGAAAAAATAAATAAGTCAGGAATAAAAAACAAAAGTCAAAAAATCATAAAAATAAGCAAAATGGGCCTAGGGGGTGTGTGTGTGAAAATGAGGTGTAAACAGAAATAACAAATCAAGCCCAGCCCAATGACCCTGTCATCTTAAACCTCCAGCATTTTTGTTCAAGAAAACACGCGTTTTCTATCTTCCAATTCCTTGATCTTTTGCCAAATCTTCCAACATGAAACCTGTAGAGCTTGAAGCCACGATTCCAGACATATAAAGAAATCAATCTAACTCTCAGAAATGAGAGAATTTCTTCTCCCCCAATTCCTGACCTAGTTTTTGTTCCATGTTCAGACATTAAATTCTCACAGCACACAAATATAAATGAAAACTAATTACATGGGCATGTTCAGGGCTATGAATGTGACATATTTTCTTCACAAACCTAAAGCTAACAATGCCTGGATAGAGATATACGAGTTCATGAACTTACCTGTTCAGTTGAAGTTGTATCTGGTGATGGAGGTGTCTTCAATGCAAGGTGATGATTGGTACAACTTCCTTGATGTCCAGGGATGCTATTCCAAGTGTTACTTTGCTTTGAACCTAGCTGAATCGAGTTATAGAACTCCACCTGCAAAACAGAAAAATGAAAATGGTGATGTTGATTGGGAGTGTTACAGGTCGTGTTTGAGGTTTGGAATAGCTTCAAGGAATGTTGTGGGATGTGTTTGAAGTGGTTTTAGCAAGAATGCATGAAAGGTTTGAGCTATGGAACCCAATCTGCAGCAGATGCTCTGTTTGGGCAGTTTGAGGGTGATTCTGTGTTTTAGAAGGCAATGGAGGTGGTTCACTCGTGTTCTAGCTCAATTAGGATGTCTTTAAAGTGTACAAAGTCTTTGCTTAAGGCTTGGTTTACAGGAATGATAGTTATGTTATGTTATGCTAGCTTTCTTCTTACTTAAGCAACAAAAGGCCACTTGAGTTTTTAGACAGGTAGAGGCCCCCCTAATGTGCTGCAAACCTTGGCATTGATCAGTGTAATTAGTCTAATAACTTGTGCCAAGAGGATATGCACTGTACTTGCTTGGATTGCCAATTGACATAAAGTTCCACTTTTGCAAAAATGGCCATTATGCTTTTTCTACTTTGGGACTAAACCTCTATGCAATGCTTGAACACATAAAATATGGTCTTGGCACAATGAGTTTGCATTAAATTTATGAGTGCAAAAGGGATTTAGGGCCTGTAATCAAGAAATGCAAGTTGAGTTCAAAATTGCCTAAGTGTATGGACATGTAATTTGGTCATGAACAAAGTGAGTTTTTCCCATATTGCCAAATTCGATTCTCTCTAACCATGAGGTTGTTTGATGAGTTCTTGGACATTTTGGAAATCTTGGAATGTGTACTTCAATCCATATTTGAAATGAAAATTGAAATTCCAAGTGGAAGTATGTGAAAAATGGTCTTGAAGTTAGGTAAAAACCTTGCCTAAAATAGGTCAAATTTTCTCTAAGTTAAGAATGGTTTGGTACCCTTGTTCCAAAAATTGTAACTTGAGCTACAAGATTCTTTTGGGAAAACTTTATGAATCAAAGTTGTAGATTTTGAAATAGGCTACAACTTTCATGTTTTGACTTTTGCTTGAATCCAAATGAATCTTGGTGAGAAAGTGGGGCAAAGTTAGGAAAAAATTAGGGTTTTTCATAACTTAGAAAAATTGTAAGTTATGAAAAATCTTCATTTCAAACCCTAATTTGCAATTCTTGATTTCTTGATGAACAAGTTTCATGATTTGGCATGTTTTGATGAAAAATGAACCTTGACACTTGATTTTGACCAAAAAGTCAAAGTTTGACTTTTCAGTATACAGTCAAAATTGATCAATGGACTGGGAAATTCAACTGTCAATCTTGTGTATTTGGGATCTTTTGAACTTGTTGAGCATGTCAAGACAATTCCATTGGGTCCTTGAGTCCATATGTGAGCTTGATTTGCCATTGGTTAGGTCAAACAGTAAAAAAATGCCTTTGTGCAGTCAAAACCCTAAAAATGACCATTTTGCCCTTTTGGTGATCTGATCAAATTTCTTGTGGAATTGTGATCCAAACTTGATCAAATGGTCCATGTGAGTTCATAATGTTGATGTGGGTCAATTTTCATGAGATTTGATTGTCAATTGGCCACAGTTGACTTTTTCCCCAATACAGTTGATTTCTAGGTCAACTGTCCAATTGACTGGGCAAAATTTGGAATCAAGACTTGAAACTTGGTATGGATAAACTTGGGAGCCCAACATGAAGCATGGAAGTCATCTTAGGCATTTTAGGTCAAAATATCTTTGTGCAAACACAAACTCTAATTTGGGTCAACAGTGCAAGGAGAAGTCTTGAGCAGAGGAAACCCTAACTGGATCTTGAGCTCCAAGGGTCTTGTGATGAGAAAATGTTGAGGAAATGGGAGGGCAAATTTTGGGGTACAACAGTTGCCCCTGTTCAATCTTCTTGAACCTGAAGAGTTAGATTGGCAAGTTTGCCTTTCGTGACTCGAGGGTAAAAGGAGATTGGACACTAGAGTGCCCGGAAATTTGCACTCGCATGTTGGAGTATCAGCAATGTGATGTCGGGAATGGGCTTATAGATGCCATTTGGAGAGATGGTGGATAGGGAGATGGGCTTATAGATGCCATCTGAAGGCGTGACAGAACCTTGTCGGGAATGGGCTTATAGATGCCATTTGGAAGTGTTGATCGCATAAGAGATTCCTTAGCGATAACTTGTGGTTTTGAGAAAGACAGATGTTTTCCTGGCTTGTTACAGGTGTTTGATCTTCAATCTTTTCATGCAGACATGCCCTGGCTAGATACAGGCGTAGAATCTACAATCGGTTGCTCACAGATATGCCCTGGCTGGATACAGGAATCGAATCTTCAAACTCTTCAGACGTGCCCTGGCTAGATACAGGAATCGAGTCTGGAAATAGTCGTCAACAGATATGCCCTGGCTGGATACAGGAATCGAATCTTCAAACTCTTCAGACGTGCCCTGGCTAGATACAGGAATCGAGTCTGGAAATAGTCGTCAACAGATATGCCCTGGCTGGATGCAGGAATCGAATCTGGAAATAGTCGTCAATAGATATGCCCTGGCTGGATACAGGAATCGAATCTGGAATTGTGGTCAGTTGATAGATAGTTGTCTTTTTCCTGTTCAGGCAAAACATCAGTTGTATGCAATGTCATGATGTATGACATGCATGATGTCATGACCTTCAAAATGAGATGGTGTCGTATGCACTTTATCATGTATGTAAGCAAGATGTATGAAATGCGAAATGTTTATGAATGTATTTTCGTCTAGGAAAATAAATCCTTGACGATCGACCGTGGAATTAAATCCTGGGCTGACGTTGAAAAGTAGAGCTCTTCGTTTCCACTGGGGATGACGGTTGTAAGAATACGCCGGTAGGAGAAGATGACTCCGTTGAGGAATAAACTTGTTGGAGAGATTACTCTGCGGGGAATTTCTCTGTGGAAGAGATACTTTGCTGAAGTTTGACGAGAGCTTCACTGAGGATTTCAATGATGGACTCCGCTGGGGATAACAATGGTAAACTCCTCAGGGGATGACAATGATAAACTCCTCTGGGGATGACAATGATAAACTCCGCAGGGGATGACAATGATAAACTCCTCTGGGGATGACAATGATAAACTCCGCTGGGGATTGCGTTGATAAGTTATGTTGGGGAACTTTGATGAACTCCGCTAGGGATAGGAAGAACTTCGACGAGGGCGATCTTCCGTGGCAATTAGCTGAGGATAACCCAGTTATAAGCCCTTGTGAGGAATAACTTTGAATAAAACTCGGGAGAGACGTCCGTACTCTGCAGGGGATAAGCTTCCAGAATCTACTGGGGATAAGCTTCAAGACCTGCCGGGGATAAGAATTCCACTTTCCTGGGGAAACCTTCAGACTGTACTGGAAAATGATTCCATTGGAGTGTCCGTATTCCGCCGGGGAACAATCTTAGATCAAGACTGCCGGGGATGCTTGCTGATGAATGCCTTTACTCCGCTGGGGAATATTGCTATCTTGTCTTACTCTGCGGGGAGTTAAGATAATTTGATCACATTCTTCAGTTGAACCTACCTTGGTACTTCGGCGGATAAAGCCACCAGACTGCATCAGACAACTCTATATTGCCCCTGTTTCTGATGTCACCTGTAATTAGTCTTTTGTTTCATATGCAAGTATTTATGAATTAGCAATTTAATGTCAAATGCATATATCAAAAATGAACATTGGACGTTCTTCGCAAGACAAAACAGAAAAAGGAAAAACAATTTGGCAATTTGTTTGGAAAACTGAATCTGTATTGATTTTGAAATTTTCCTGTAAATAGGCGTTTTTTGTACAAGAGGCTGACGTCCTAGTAAGAGAACGCCGCTGAATAACACAAAGTTTATACAATTTGAAAAGGAAACAAAACAGCTATGTGCACAATATTCCCACTGGGTTCCAACTCTGCTATCACCTTTATGTCTTCAAGCGTCTCATCACTTTGCTGCTTAGTTGAAGATGAAGCTGATTGATCGATGCCGAAGTCTGAGCCAGATAATTGATGCCGAATTCTGGATGCAAGGTGATCCAATGAGACATAGTGTTACGCTTTAATCCCTAACTTTTGCCTGGACCGCCCTTTCGGGTTTTCAGTCCACCGGGATACCCATTTTTGCCCAAGCCGCCTTTTCAGGTTTTCGACTTGCCGGGTGTACAGATTTTTTTTATTTCATCCCTTATTTTTGCCCGAACCCTTTTGGTTCGCCGGGAAGCCCTTATTTTTGCCTAGGTATGTCAACCTAGCGGGTCTTTTATTCATGCGTAGTATCTTTTTACTATGTCTGCATTGGCGGGGTGAGGAAGGTCGTCACCATCCATGGTGGTTAGAATCATGGCTCCTCCTGAGAACACATGTTTAACCACAAATGGCCCTTCGTACGTAGGGGTCCATTTGCCCCGGGGATCAATTTGAGGAAGGATGATGCATTTGATTACCAGGTCCCCAACTTGATACTCTTGTGGTCTGACTTTCTTGTTAAATGCCCTGATCATTCATTTTTGATACGTTTGACCATGACAAATAGCAGTGAGTCTCTTTTCGTCAATTAGGTTTAATTGATCAAGTCGAGTCTGGATCCAGTCATCTTCACTCAAGTCTGCATCCTTCATTATCCGGAGAGAGGGTATCTGGACTTCAATTGGCAAGACTGCCTCCATGCCATAGACCAAGGAAAAGGGTGTTGCCCTGGTTGACGTCCTTGCTGAGGTACGGTACCCATGAAGAGCAAATGGTAACATCTCGTGCCAATATTTATAGGTCACTGTCATCTTCTGCACAATCTTTTTGATATTCTTATTAGCTGCTTCTACAACCCCATTCATCTTCGGCCGGTAAGGAGAAGAGTTGTGGTGCTGTATTTTGAATTGCTCGCAGAGCTCAGTGATCATCTTGTTGTTAAGATTGGTACCATTGTCCGTAATGATTCTTTCCGGGACGCCGTACCGACAGATCAGGTTATGCCGAATGAAACGTGCCACGACGCTCTTGGTTACCGTGGCATAGGAAGCCGCCTCAACCCACTTCGTGAAGTAATCAATCGCTACCAAGATGAAGCGATGCCCGTTGGATGCCATTGGTCGGATCTCACCGATCATATCGATGCCCCACATTGCAAAAGGCCAAGGTGCCGTCAGGACATTCAGAGGAACCGGAGGGATGTGCACTTTGTCCGCATAGATCTGGTATTTGTGACAAGTTCGAGAATGTTGGTAACAGTCGGCTTCCATTATGGACCAGAAATATCCCACCCGAAGGATTTTCTTTGCCATGGTGTGTCCACTGGAATGTGTTCCGAATGTACCTTCATGCAGTTCTATCATGATCTTCTCTGCTTCAGCCTTATCCACGCAACACAGTAGAGTTGAATTATGATTCCGTTTGTAGAGAAGGCCGTTGCTGAGGAAGAATTTTGCCGCAAACCTTCTCATGAACTTCTTGTCGTTGACAGATGCACCTTCAGGGTATTCCTGAGCTTCCAAGTATCTCTTCACCTCATGATACTAGGGTTTTTCAGTCACCTTTTCGGCCTCCAGATCGCAGCAGTATGCAGGTTTGTCCAACTTCCAGATAATGATCCGGGGAGCCTCATTGTCCCATTTGACTTTGAACATTGAAGACATCGTAGCTAGTGCGTCCGCTAACTGATTCTCCTCTCTTGGGAAGTGTTCAAAAATTATCTCTTCAAAGTGGGGAAGCAAAGTCAATACATACTCCTTGTAAGGAATAAGATTTGGGTGTTTCGTATCCCACTCGCCTTTGATCTGATTGATCACGAGAGTGGAATCTCCGAAGACACTCAGAAACTTGATCCTTAAGTCGATTGCAGCTTGAAGACCCATGATACATGCCTCATATTCTACCATGTTGTTGGTGCAGTTGAAGCACAGCCGGGCGGTGAGTGGACTATGAGTTCCTTTGGGGGATATGATTACAGCGCCGATACCATTACCCAAAGCGTTGGAGGCTCTATCAAAATGCATAGACCATCAGGATCCTTCCTCAGGTCCTTCATCCGGTCCAGGCACTTCACAATCAGTTACCACCATGATATCTTCGTCCGAAAATTCAAAGTTCAATGATTGGTAATCATCCACAGGTTGGTGTGCCAAATGATCTGCCAGTACACTTCCCTTGATTGCTTTTTGAGTGGTGTATTGGATATCATATTCTGTCAAGATCATTTGCCATCTTGCTATTCTTCCAAACAGAGCAGGCTTTTCGAATATGTACTTGATGGGATCCATCTTTGAAATCAACAAAGTAGTGTGAGTCAACATATACTGTCTCAGCCGGCGAGCAGCCCATACCAGAGCGCAGCAAGTTTTCTCGAGCAGTGAGTAACGAGACTCACAGTCGGTAAACTCTTTGCTCAGGTAATAAATAGCGTGCTCTTTTCGGCCAGACTCGTCATGCTGCCCCAGCACACACCCCATTGAGTTGTCAAGTACTGTCAAGTATAGTATTAGAGGTCTCCCTTCCACTGGTGGCATAAGAATGGGTGGATCTTGGAGATACTCTTTTATCTTTTCGAAAGCGGCCTGCCATTCATCGTTCCAATGTACTACTTGATCTTTCTTCAGTAATTTGAAGATTGGCTCACAGGTAGCAGTTAGGTGTGAGATGAATCGGGCAATGTAATTTAGTCGTCCCAGAAAGCCTCTGACTTCTTTCTCTGTCTTGGGAGTTGGCATCTCTTGTATGGCTTTTACCTTGGCAGGGTCCACCTGAATACCTTTATCGCTTACAATGAAACCTAGCAATTTTCCGGACCTCACCCCAAAGGTGCATTTGTTGGGATTCAACCTCAGCTTGTATAACTTCAATCGGTCAAACAGCTTCCGCAGATGGTCAAGGTGTTCCTCCTCAGTTTGAGACCTTGCAATCATGTCGTCGACATATACTTCAATCTCATGATGTATCATGTCATGAAATAAAGCAACCATGGCACGTTGGTAGGTTGCCCCAGCATTTTTCAACCCGAATGGCATGACCTTGTAGCAGAAGGTGCCCCACTGAGTCACAAAGGTAGTCTTTTCCATATCTTCAGGAGCCATCTTGATCTGATTATACCCTGAAAAACCATCCATGAAGGAGAACACCTTGTGTTGAGAAGTGTTGTCAACAAGAACGTCGATGTGAGGTAGGGGGAAGTCATCCTTGGGGCTGGCCCTGTTTAGATCCCTGTAATCGACACACATTCTAACCTTACCGTCCTTCTTTGGCACTAGCACCACGTTGGCAACCCATTGAGGGTAAGAGGTCACTGCTAGAAACCCGGCATCGAATTGCTTCATAACCTCAACTTTGATCTTTTCGGACATCTCTGGACGCATGCGCCAGACCTTTTGCTTTACCGGAGGGCAATCTTCCTTGGTAGGCAGGTGATGAACTACAATGTCGGCATCCAAACCAGGCATGTCTTCGTAAGACCAAGCAAAGATTTCCATGTAGTCATGCAGCATCTGGATCAATCGTTGCTTCACGCTGAGCTCTAGATTGGCACCAATCTTGACTTCTTTTCTAACTATCTCAGTACCCAGGTTCACTGTTTCCACCGGCTCTTCATGCGGCTGAATGGCCCTCTCTTCCTGGAGTAGCAGTCTTGCGAGTTCCCCAGGCACTTCGCAATCATCTTCACCTTCGTCCTCGGCCAAGTTGATCGGATTCTCGAAGTCATAACTGGTGGTAGCAGAGTCGTTACCAGTGAGATCCAGAGTGGATTGAAACCTGTATAAGTGAGTGTGTGTAAATATAGCTGTTTTGCAATATATAACACAGAAAGAAAAAGAGCACAAGATTTGAAATGCAACAAACGTCCAATGTTTTGATTGATGATATATGGAAATGTCATACAAAAAGCCCTCACAAATGGAGCTACGGTGCCCTGGGTAGGACACCGAGCCAATAAAAGTTTCAACATATTGTTTGTTACAAATTGAAAATCAAAAGAGTTAATTACTGCGTGACAAATGTAATAGGTGTAAAATCCTTTGCCGTCCAGTTGCTTGGTCCGTTGTTGGTGGTTGGATAGATCCAACTGTCAAACTCCGCTTCCTCTACGTTCTCCTCGATAGCATTCACCCTTGGGTTGGAGATGAACACCGGAGCCTTTCGGATCCTTTCCTTGCGCACAGTCTTCTGAGCCTCTGCAGTGAAGCCCAGCCCAAACTTGTCGGTCTTTTGAGTGAAGTCAGGAAGCTGACCCCAGTTTGCACATTTGCCTTTCTCGATTATAGCCCGGGCATCCTTCAGGGAAGCCATCTTCAGAGGAAAGTCTTCTTCAACCACTGTCTCAGCCGATGCAAACGTTGGAGGTACCTCCTCAAAATGTTGAAAGGGGGTTTCAATAAACTCCCCGTCCATCTCGATATACCAGAATGAATTCAAGTGACTAACCATGTATTCCTCCTCACCCTGCACAGTAACAATCTTCCCTTTGACAGGGTATTTGAGCTTTTGGTGTAGAGTAGATGTTACGGCCCCAGCTTTGTGAATCCAAGGTCGGCCCAACAAGCAGGAATAAGATGGGCGGATATCCATTACATAGAACGTTGAGTCGAAGACTTGGGAACCCACACGAATAGGAATGTCTACTTCACTGTGCACCATCCTCTTAGAACCGTCGAAGGCTCTAACAATGATGTTACTAGGTTTCAATTCCAGGCCCTCACAGTCCAAGCGATCCAATGCCTTCTTGGGCAAAACATTCAGGGAAGAACCGGTATCCACCAACACGTGTGCGAGAGTAGTGCCCCTGCATTCTATGGAAACATGCAGGGCATCATTGTGATTTTTCCCTTTGGCGGTAAGGTTTGTATCTGAGAAACCCAAGCCATTGTCAGCTGTCAAATTAGCCACACAGTCAGTGAATTGATTTGCAGAGGTCTCTTGCGGCACATGGGCCGTTTTCAGAAATGAAATCAAGGCCTTGGCGTAGGCCTCTAAGCACAGCAGCAACGATAACATAGAGATTTTGGAGGGGGTATGCCCCAGCTGTTCAACAACATTGAAGTCACTCTTTTTAATGATTTTAAGGATTTCCTCCATCTCTTGTTGGGAGGCCTCAACAGCAGTCTTTTTTGGTGCCTCCGTCCTGGCAGGCAAATCGGTAGCAACTTCTTTGCCCCGAGCATCAGAGGACTCGGCGGCAGTAGTAGACATAGGAACTTGATTTGGAACATGCACACTTGCGGGTGTGATGATAAGAGGTTTTCGGATAACTGGCGGTGCAATGTCAGGCGAGAAGAGCCTGCCACTGCGAGTAATCTTGGCGGGACCAATGATGTTACTGATACTGGTACGGGTGTTGAACTCCTGCTTCACTCCAAGCACATATACGTCTGCCCCATAGTGCCATGGGACAGCCTTGTTAGATTCATAGGGGAGAGGCCCCGGAACAGTAATGGTAATGGGTGCAACAGACATAATTTGGACTGGCTTCCTCGGGGGAGCCTTGGTAGGATTGAAAATTGTGACGACAGATACTTCTTCAGCGGAAACAAACGGAACAGCAGTTTTCTTGAACAAAATTTCTTTGCTATCCATCAGGCTTTGGATGCCTGATTTCAGCAGCGGACAATCGGTAGGGATAACAGCACACAGGAGGCAACCTTTGCTACAACCCGGAAATAAACCGGCTAGTAGTAAGTTCCTCTTAACAGTCAAAAGAGGGGTAGCAACATCATTCACCAAAACAACATACAAATCTTCCTCAATGGCATTTACTTTATTCTGGGGCATAGGAGTAGTTACAACATTTGGCCTCTCAGGCACTTCAAACTGAATTTCCTTCGCGTCGATAAGATCTTGAACTTTATTTCTCAGGGCCCAACAATCATCAGTAGTGTGCCCGGGGCTATCAGAATGATAAGCACAACGGGCATTTGGGTTATACTTAGGAGATGCAGTATTCACGACCTTGAGAGCCTCTTTGATGGTCACCAAGTTGGTTGATAACAGTTGCGGTAAGATTTGTGACAAGGTCATACTCAGCCGAGTATATTGCCTCTTGGGCCTTTCACCCCTTTGTTGATTATACTGCTGAGGAGCAGCAACAGGCTTTGAGATGACCAAGGCATTGACGGCTTGGCGGCTTTCTGGCTTGACTTGTCTTCTAGGACCATAGACGGCGCTTGCTTCCTTCTTGAAAGGCCTCTTCTCAGTACTTGTGGAGGAAGCTTTCTGTATCTTTCCTGACCTGATGCCAGCTTCTATCCTTTCACCCGTTAGGATCAAATTCGTAAACCCAGCGGAGGAATTGCCAACCAGATGATTGAAGAATGGACCAGACAAGGTCCCTAGAAACATATCAACCAGCTCACGATCAGTCAATGGAGGCTGCACCCTGCCAGCCAAATCTCTCCATTTTTGTGCATATTCTTTGAACCCTTCGCCCGTTCCTAGAGACATACCCTGAAGTTGGGTACGCGTAGGAGCGAGGTCAGAATTGTATTGATATTGTCTATAAAATGCGGTCGCCAAATCTTCCCAATGTCGGATACTAGTTCCATCTAGTTGATAGAACCACTCAAGCTGTGACCCCGAAAGGCTATCTTGGAAGAAGTGGATCCAAAGATTCTTATCTGCCGTGTAAGGTTGGATCTTCCTTACGTATGACCTTAGATGCAGCTTTGGATAGGAGGCCCCGTCATATTTGGCAAAGGCAGGTGCCTTAAACTTGTGTGGGATTACTACCCCAAAAGATAAGCCCAAATCTCCGAAATCCAGCCCCGGCACATTCTGAATCTCCATGGCACTCAAGCGGTCTTCTAATTGCTTGTATCTGTCAGCAGCGGGTGGGTATTGTTCGTCATTGTAATCCGTCTCGTTGTCAGAGACTGCCGGACTAGGAGCTCCTCCCCCTTGGGGACTGTCTTTCTCTGCAGAGGAAGTAGTTGGATCAGCCTCGTTATGGAGTGTGTTCCCAAACCTGCGTCCGGTGTTGAATAACGCAATCCTCTTTTTCTTCTTCTTCTTCTTTAGGAGCAAAGCCTTCAACTCTTGCTGACCTTGGGCCAGGCTCAGGACCATTTCTTGAAACTGGGCACTTTGGGCCTGGAGGGCCTTGATTGCTTGCTCACTGGATGAATCTGGATTCATGATGACTGTTCAAAATAAACAGTGAAGAGGATTAAGCAACCTGTAGAAAAAAGGGTACCTGTTATGCACATGATGCATGAGATGCTATCTATGCAATGCATTCAAGGGTTTTAGAGATTCACAATTGTTACAGACAAAAAGAACGCACATCATATTAATAAGAAGCAATTTGTTAGTACATAAATGCCCCATGGGCCAAATATTACAAAAAAACAACTTCTCAAGGTAAAAAGACATTGCGCATCCTCTTTGGCGCAATGTAGGTGTTGAGGGCCTCTTGCTCATGGAGTCGGCGGGTGAGCTCTAAAATCTTCTTCTCGCTGGCGTAGAAACTGGCTTCAAAAGTGTTCAGTTCCTCCTTGAGTTGGATCCAACTCTTCTGCATCTCCTCCCACGATGTAGGCATGTCAGGATGTAGGATGGTGTAAGGAACCTCTCCTTCCTTGACGGACTCTTTAATCACAGGGAGAACATGAGGATAAGGCATCATTAGACTCTGGGCTCGGGCTCGTACCCACTTGAGATAAGGCTCAAGAGGGATGGAGTTATTGTGTCCCAGAGTCTTGCTATCAACCTTGTTGGGCCTCCCCCAAGCTCTGATGAATCTTTGGCGAAGTCCTTGTGCATCGTTGTCGAAGTCAAAAACTAGGTCAGGAATCAACATATCGTGAGGGCCATCTCTTCGTGCATATCCAAATTGCCTCAAAGCTAGGCAAGGGTTGTAGGTGATACCTCCTCTGATTCCAAGTAAAGGAACATTAGGAAACTCTCCACAACGATCGACGATGATGACATTTTCTCTGGACCGAGAACACCAATGTACATCAGAGTGAGTAAGAGTCATCAACCGTTGGGACCACCTTGAGCCTTGGTCATTCTTCAAGACAGGTTATGGAAGGTGCGAAATAAACCACCTTGCAAGGAGAGGAGTACAGCACATGAGAACACCCCTCTTTCTCATTGTTCGTGTGTAAAATGAGTGAAGGATGTCCCCAAGCAATGTTGGTATCGGATTTCTGGATAAGAAGATTTTGACGGCGTTGACATCTACCAATTGGTCAGAATTTGGGAATAGGACCAACCCATAGATAAGGAGTGCCACAATCTCTTCAAAGGCTTGTAGGTCCAATGAATTCCAACACTCTTGTGCCTTCTCAAACAAGAATTTTGCTAAGAAACCTTTGACGCCACTTGTAGTTTCCCAATGCCCCTTGATGTCAGAAGGCTGTAGATGTAATGCTCGAGCAACATCTTCAGGCTTTGGTTCCTTTTCCGTACCGTTGAAAGGTATTTGATTGAGGATAGGAATTCTTAGGAGTTGAGAAAATTCCTCCAAAGTGGGTACCAACTGATAGTCAGGGAAAGTGAAACAGTGGTGAAAAGGGTCAAAGAACTGGAATAGCACTTTCATCATGCCTTCTTCAATGTTGGTGTTGACTAAGCTGAGCAGTCTACCATGTCTTTCACTGAAGGAAGAGCTTTCCGGAATTCTTGAGGTGAGCTCCTTGAGTTGAGGAGAGATTCTCACAAGGTTAACTTGGATGGTTTTTCTGCGAGGAATTTCCATGACCTACAAAACAAGAACAAATATGAAGATCTAAACCCTTGAAGTGGTTAGTAAATGCATATGATGCTTTATGATGTTCATGATGTATGCACAAACATATGTACAAGAAAATCACACCAAACCCTAGTTTCAGGCTTGCATGGGGTTTCATAGGTAAGTACCCTCTTGAGTGTAG
Organism: Vicia faba; assembly: GCA_948472305.1. Classification (NCBI taxonomy): domain Eukaryota; kingdom Viridiplantae; phylum Streptophyta; class Magnoliopsida; order Fabales; family Fabaceae; genus Vicia; species Vicia faba. The sequence continues at coordinate 165,298 of CATIWC010001342.1, forward strand.
TTGGCTTAAAAACCTGTCCTATAAATAGTAACCGGGTTCTAAGGAGCTCAATATCACTGGATTGTTTTCATTGTTCATTGTTTTGGTTTAGCCACTTAACTAGCGACCAAAATATTCCAAGAAAACAACCCTCAATGAGTGTAGTATCGAGTATCTACCAACTTCGGACTGCACCAAAGCCGGTCATCTCACTACCCCTAATAAAAGGCCAAGATGGTCAAGTAAGGTTCTAGGTCATTAGTGCTTAGTGACATCACTCAGCGGCCCCGTACTCTCCTTGATTGAACTCAAGGGTTACCGGTACTCACAAATATGTCGCACTAATATAGTTATTGCTTCGACCGTGTCGGTATACCCCGCACAGTTTCCACAACATATTGCTATCTATGAATGTTTCCCAAAATCCGGGTGTAGGATTGTAAACCCAAACAAGAGAGCCAAGATATAAAGCAATCAATTCAAACAATTAGTCATGCAAGAGGGTGATCTAAGCCCTAAGGTTACTCCACTTTTAAAAAAATTTCCCCAGCAGAGTCGCCAGTTCTGTGATACGGTGGGAGAACTGACTTGAGGTTTTGCGTTTGTTTTTGCAAATGTTTCGGTTGAGCAAGAGTCGCCACTGAGCAGCCTTTTGACAGAGCAGGCTTTTTGAATATGTACTTTATCGGATCCATCTTAGATATCAACAAAGTGGTATGAGGCAATATATATTGTCTTAGCCGGCGAGCAGCCTATACCAGAGAGCAGCAAGTTTTCTAGAGTAGTGAACATCTGGTTTCACAGTCAATAAACTTTTTGCTCAGGTAGTAAATAGCGTGCTCTTTTCGGCCAGACTCGTCATGCTGCCCCAATAGACACCCCATTGAGTTCTCTAAAACAGTCAGATACATGATCAGTGGTCTTCCCTCGACTGGTGGCATCAGAATAGGAGGCTCTTGTAAGTACTCTTTGATCTTGTCAAAAGTGATATGGCATTCATCATCCCATCTTACTACTTGATCTTTCTTCAATAGTTTGAAGATTGGCTCACAAGTAGCTGTCAAGTGAGAAATGAATCTGGCAATATAGTTCAGGCGTCCCAAGAATCCTCTGACTTCCTTCTCTGTACGAGGAGCATGCATTTCTTGTATCGCTTTAACATTGGCAGGATCAACCTCGATGCCTTTGTTGCTGACAACAAAACCTAAGAGTTTACCGGACCGGACTCCGAATGCACACTTGTTTGGATTCAATCTTAACTTGTACTCCTTCAACCTCACAAACAACTTTTACAAGTGATCAAGGTGCTCCACTTCAGTTTGTGATCGGGCTATCATGTCATCTACATAGACCTCTATCTCATGATGTATCATATCATGAAACAAAGCTACCATGGCGCGTTGATAGGTTGCCCCAACATTCTTCAGTCCGAATGGCATCACTTTGTAGCAGAACGTGCCCCACTGTATGACAAATGTAGTTTTCTCCATGTCCTCAGGTGCCATTTTGATTTGGTTATAACCCGAGAATCTGTCCATGAAGGAAAATACTTTGTGTTGGACTATATTGTCAATCAGGATATCGATGTGGGGAAGTGGAAAATCATCTTTAGGGATAGCCCTGTTTAAATCTCTATAATCCACGCACATTCGTACTTTGCCGTCCTTTTTAGGCATGGGAACAATGTTGGCTACCCATTGAGGATAGGAAGTGACAACTAAGAATCCGGCATTGAACTGCTTCATGACTTCCGCTTTGATCTTCTCTGACATGTCAGGTCTCATGCGGCAGTGTGATACGGTGGGAGAACTGACTTGAGGTTTTGCGTTTGTTTTCGCAAATGTTTCGGTTGAGCAAGAGTCGCCACCGACTTTTTATTTTATCCTAAGGAAAGGTTAAAAAGCACAGCAAAAACCTTTGAGATGTTTTCTTGGGTTCGGGGAGTAGATTATAGAAAGGGAAGGTATTAACACCCTTTATATCCATGGTTATCTATGGGCTCTTAGTTACTTGCTTAGATTAACTTGCCTTAATTTTCAATTGTTTGAAATGGTGCTTTGTGTGTGTGGGTTTGAAAATGTTTTTGAAAAGAGGCCAATGTGGTGGCAACCTTTGTAATGATCCATGTTGGGATGTATACAAAGATGTATGTCTTTTGAAAAGATTTTCATTTGTTTTTGAAAGTTTGTTTTGAAAGTGTTGTGTAGTTTAGAAAATAGGCAAGTGTTTTGTTTTGCAAGTTTGATTCAAGTAACTAAGAGGTTGTCTACTCCTAAATTTCTCAAAGATTTCTTCTATGTTTTTAACCCTTTTAACAATTTTGTTCCACCATTGCATTTGGTGGACAATCTTGTGTTAGGATGTGAAAGGGACGGGCGCGGGTCATCGTTTAGACCATAATTGCAATGGTGCCAAGTATCTTTGGGCAATGTTTTCTTTAAGGGACTTGATCATTTTTTAGGCAACTTTCGAAAGCGTCATCGAGGGACTATGATCATTTGATTGTGTTTGTTTTGCCCAAAGAGACCTAACATGCAATATGGCCCATTTATTGAAGGCAACAAGTGGAATACCCTAGGGGTGCAAGTGTGATTTGTGTTGTCCATTTTCATGCTTGTTTATCTTGAAATTAGGTCAAACTATTTTTGTTGTTTTTGATTCGCATACAAACCCTAATTCTAGCATGGTATATTTAGAAAGTAATAAAGTGCGAAAAATAAAGTCCTAAACTATTACAACACAATATATGGGAAGGGGGGTACAAATGTTCAAATGGGGGTATTTTGACAAGGAATTTAAACCTAGACTATTACATCAAAATTGAATTATTTACAAGATATTTAGTATACAACAATTAAATAAAAATGGAATAAATATGCAAAAAATGTTTTTTATGTGTATGAAAAAAGGTATTTTTTATGTCAAATAAACAAAATAAAAAAAGTATTATTTTTGGAGTTTTTATGCATTTAGGGCAAAAACCCTAATTTATTAAATAAAAGATATTAATTATTTGATATGTACAATATTTATTTATTATATACAAAAATAAAATAAAAATGAAGTATATTTGTCAAAAAGGTATTTTTAATATTAAATATTAATAAAAGTAAAAATGTGTATATTTTGTATTTTTTTTAACCTAAATATACTAATAAATATATATGTATTTGTATTATATGATAAATATATTAAATATGTGTAAAAAATATAATATTTAATATTTACAAAAAAAAGTATTTTTGATATAAAATGTTTTCAAGAGAGAAAATAAAATAAAAATCAGAAATAAAATAAGTTTGCATTATTTTTAGTATTTTTAAATAAAAGTGTTTATGTATTTATTTATGTACAAATATTATTTAAATGCCTAATAAATATGAAAATGGTGTAAAAAATATTTTTTATTTTTTAATATTATAAGAAAATATAAATAAGTCAGGAATAAAAAACAAAAGTCAAAAAATCATAAAAATAAGCAAAATGGGCCTAGGGGGTGTGTGTGTGAAAATGAGGTGTAAACAGAAATAACAAATCAAGCCCAGCCCAATGACCCTGTCATCTTAAACCTCCAGCATTTTTGTTCAAGAAAACACGCGTTTTCTATCTTCCAATTCCTTGATCTTTTGCCAAATCTTCCAACATGAAACCTGTAGAGCTTGAAGCCACGATTCCAGACATATAAAGAAATCAATCTAACTCTCAGAAATGAGAGAATTTCTTCTCCCCCAATTCCTGACCTAGTTTTTGTTCCATGTTCAGACATTAAATTCTCACGATGTACCACGATGGACAATCTTCTCTTGTGGGTAGACGATGTACCACGATGTCTGTATCAAGTCCTGGCATGTCTTCGTATGACCAGGCAAAGATCTCAACATAATCATGCAATAGCTGAATTAGACGCTCCTTGACACTCGGATCTAGATTGGAACCCACTTTGATTTCCTTTTTATCTTCCTCGGTACACAAGTTGATTGTATCCAACGGCTCCTCATGAGGCTGAATAGCTATTTCCTTTTGTTGTAGTAGTCTGGCCAATTCCCCTTGTACTTCACAATCTTCCTCACCTTCATATTCGGCTTGGTAGATTAGATCTTCAGAGTCACTAAAGGCTATAGCAGTATCGTTTCCCATGGGATCCAGAATGGAGGGGTACCTGCATTTGTGAGTGTGGGTGTGTGTAAGGGTATAGCCATCTTTAAACAATAAAATGTAAAAGAAAGACAATGAGCACAAAAGGTTTGTATGTGGAAAAACGTTCATGATTCATTGAATGTCATATGAAGATGAAATAAAAACCCTTACAAATGGACCATTGTACCTCGGGTAAGAAACAAGGTTTTTAAAGTGCAAATTGTTTGTGAATATTACAAGTCCAACATAAATGTAAAAGATAAATTACTGAGAGATGAAAGTTATTGGGACAAAGTCTCTGGCTTCCCAGTTGCGAAGTCCTCCGTTGACAGTAGGAAATATCCAATCTTCCAAGCTTCCATCCTCTTCACTATCTTCCACGGCGTTGACTTCCCAGTTACTAATCTAAAAAGGTGGCCCTCCAGCACGGGCACGTCGCACAACCTTTTGAGCAGTTGAAGTAAACCCCAAGCCAAACTTGTCTGATTTATACGGGATGTCCGAAAGCTTCCCTCGGATAGTGCATCCACCCTCTTCTACTACTGCCTTGGCGTCCTTTAGAGATGACATCCGAAGCGGAGGTCTTGTGATCTTGGGAATCGGGGATACCGCCTTGGTCACCGCTACTTCTTGAGAGACCTCCTCGAAATGTTGAAAAGGAGTTTCAATGAACTCGCCATCCAATTCCACATATCGGAAGGAATTTAGGTGACTAATCATATACTCCTCCTCTCCGTGGACAGTTATGATCTTTCCTTGGACCATGTACTTCAGCATTTGGTGTAACGTGAAGGTGACAACACCAGCATTATGGATCCAGAGGCGCCCTAACAGACAAGAGTAAGAGGGACGAATGTCCATCACATAGAAGGTTGAATTGAAGGTCTGAGTTCCCATCCTTATCGAGATGTCCACCTCCCCGTGGACCATCCTCTTCGATCCATCAAATGCTCTCACAACTACGTTACTGGGGTTTAGAGTTAGCCTTTCGCAATCCAATCTGTCAAGAGCTTTCTTTGGTAAGACGTTCAAAGATGAACCCGTGTCCACCAAGACATGGGTCAGAGTCATTCCTCTACACTCCACAGAGACATGCAATACCTCGTTGTTTTTTCTCCCTCTGGGTGTCAAATCAGCATCAGAGAAGCCTAGGCCGTTATCAGCTATCAAACTGGCCACACGGTCTTGGAATTGGTCAGTAGACGTCTCTTGGGGCACATGGGCTGTCTTCAAAATTTTTACCAAAGCTTTCGCATGTGCCTCAGAGCATAGCAACAAGGCTAGCATGGAGATATTGGAGGAAGTTTTCCCCAAATGTTCAACCACGTCATAGTCACTCTTCTTTATTATCCTCAGGATCTCTTCCATTTCCTTCTTGGATGTTTCGGGGATAGCTAGTGATTGAGCCTTCGTCCAGACAGGATCTTCTTGAATGATTTTTCCCCGATTTTCAATAGTAGAAGTATTGGTAGGGATAACAACGGGGGTCACGTCGTCTTTGTCGGTAGGTGCACTTGGAGGTATGATTATTGGTATAGAGGTAATCTTCGGAACGACCACGGGTCCAATAACTGCCTTTGGAGGGGAAATCTCTGGAGAGAAGATTCTACCGCTACGGGTAATCTTGTTGGTTCCGACAATATTGCTAATGTCAGAATTGTCTTCTTCGGAGCTTTCTTCTTCAGTGGTTAACCCATCTTGTTTAACACCATGGTAGTAGATTTCTCCATCGTAATTCCATGGTACTGTTTTATCTGATTCATATGGGACCGGTCCGGGCATTGTAATTATGAGGGGAGTAGTCTTCGGAACTGATGTAATCCTAACGGGTCTTTTGGGGACCCTGGAAGGATTGACGGAGATGGTTATGATTGAAACGTCTTTAACTGGAATGGGTGAGACAGGAGCATTTTCAAATAGAATTTCCTGGTTGTCTATCAGGCGTTGAATGCCTGTTTTCAACAGAAGGCAATCAGTCGGTGAGGACAAACACAGATAGCAGTCTTTATTACAACCTGGGAATATACCAACTTTCAACAAGTTTAACTTAATGATCAGGAGCAGAGTTAAGAGTTCATCTACTGTAGCAATAAACAAATCTTCCTCAATAGCATTGGCGTTGTGACCATGTCTAGGCATAGGAGCGAAAATGACATTTGGTTTTTCGGGCGCCTCAAACTCAATCTCTTTTGCATCTATGAGGTCTTGAATCTTGTTTTTTAAAGCCCAACAGTTGTTAGTGTCGTGGCCCGGACTTTCGGAATGGTATGCGCATCTGGTATTCGGGTGATAATGAGGGGATGCAGTGTTGGGATTCTTTAGAGCCTCCTTCAAAGTCGCCAAATTAGATTTCAACAGATGTGGTAAAACCTGGGCTAGAGTCATATTAATTCTGGTGAATTACCGGACTGGCCTTTCCATCCTTGGTTGGTTACTTCTTGGTTGATCAGATGTAGATTTTGGGATTATAACAGCCCCCACCATTGGTCGGTGTTCAGCTCTCCCTTGGTTTCTTTATGGATAAACATCAGATATCTCCTTCTTCCCAGTGAAGGGTTTTTTCACAGCTGTAGAGGCAGATGAATCATTTTGAATCTTTCCACTTTTTATTCCAGCTTCCACCCTCTCTCCGTTTAATATTAACTCAGTAAATCTAGCTGATGAACTTCTAATCAAATGGTTGAAGAAAGGACCCGATAGAGTGGCTAAGAACATATCCACCAACTCCCTTTCAGACAGAGGGGGCTTCACTCTTCCAGCTAGATCTCTCCATTTTTGCTCGTAATCTTTGAAACCCTCATTTGAAGCCATAGCCATACTCTGAAGTTAAGTACGGGTAGGCGCCAAATCTGCATTATACTGGTATTGTTTATAGAAAGCTGCGACAAGGTCTTCCCAGTTGTGGACGTCGGCCCTTTCTAGTTGGTAAAACCAATCGAGTTGTGTTCCGGATAAACTATCTTGGAAAAAGTGGACCCACAAGTCTTTATCGGCAGAGTGCGGCTGAATCTTTCTCACGTATGATCAGAGGTGCATTTTAGGACATGACACCCCATCATATTTTGCAAACAACGACACTTTGAACTTTGGTGGGATCACAATTCCCGACACTAGCCCCAAATCTTCAAAGTCTAGACCTGGTACCCTCTATATTTCCATAGAATTTAGACGGTCTTCAAGATGTCGGTATTTATCATCAGCCGGCGGGTATTATTCCTCAGAGTAGTCTTCCTCTTCTTCCTCCTCTTCAGATTCTGACGGAACCACTGTTTCTTTTCCTTTTCTCTCTCCTTCATCAGACGTTGCTGGAAAATCCAAGGTTCTTCTAGCCTGTCCTTGAAACCTTCTCCCCATGATTACCACACCGGTTGGTTTCTTCTCTTTCTTCTTTTTCTCTTTTGCTAGCAGAGTCTTCAGCTCCTCTTTTCCTTTGGCCAAGGTCGTGAGTAACTATTGAAACTTCATGTTTTGTGCTTGAAGATCTTTGATTGTCTGTTTGAGATCCATCTTACTGAAATAAATAGTAGAGAGATGAGGAAACTTGTTGCAAAGACCTGTTTATGTTATGATGAATGATATGTATACATGCAATGCTTTCAAGGATTTAAAAATTCAAATTTATGTTAAACAAAAAGAAACACACGTTATATTAATAAGATAGAATTTGAGTACATCAATGCCCCTTGGGCAAAATAATAAAAAATTCTAAGATAAAAAAGTGTTGCGCATCCTCTTTGGGGCTATGTAGGTATTTAGAGTCTGCTCCTCATGAAGTAGCCTAGTGAGTTCCAAAACCTTCTTCTCGCTTGCGTAGAATTGGGCTTCGAAAGTATCTCGCTCTCATTTAAGTTCTATCCAATCCCTTTGTAGATCTTTGAGTGATGTTGGCATGTCAGGATGTAGGATAATGTATGTAACTTCTCCTTCCTTAACAGGCTCAATAATCACTGGGAGAATGGAAGGATAAGGCATCATAAGACTTTGAGCGCGGGTTCGTACCCACTTGAAGTAAGGCTCAAGAGGGATGGAATTATTGTGTCCCAAACTCTTGCTATCCACCTTGTTCAGCATCCTCCAAGCTCGGATGAATCTCTGGCGAAGACCTTGTTTGTCGTTGTCGTAGTCGAATACCAAGCCTTGAATCAACATATCATATGGGCCACCCCTTCGGGCATAACCAAACTATCTTAGAGCTAAACACGGGTTGTAGGTGATGCCTTCCCTAATGCCAAGTAGAGGGACATTAGGGAATTCCCCACAACGGTCAACAATGATAACATTCTCTTTGGATCGAGAGCACCAATGAATATCTGAATGTTTGAGCGTCATTAACCTTTGTGACCACCTTAATCCTTGCTCATTCTTTAAGACTGATTGGGGAAGATGAGAAATAAACCATCTTGCCAGGAGGGGAGTGCAACACATAAAGACCCCTCTTTTCCTCATTGTACGAGTGTGAAAAGAGTGTAGGATATCCCCTAGTAATGTAGGCACAGGATTGCGTGACATGAATATTTTGATGGCACTCACCTCTATGAGTTGGTCAGGATTGGGAAACAAGACCATCCCATAGATAAGAAGAGCCACAATCTCCTCAAAAGCTTGCAAGTCTAGGGAATTCCAACAGTTTTGGGCTTTCTTAAACAGAAACTTTGCTAAGAAGCCTTTGACACCACTTCTAGTTTCCCAATGAGTTGTGACATCAGATGAGTGCAAGTGTAGGGCTTGAGCAATCTCTTCTGGTTTTGGATCTCTTTCCGTACTGTTGAAAGGTAGTTGATTGAGAATAGGAATCCTCAAGATTTGGGAGAATTCTTCCAAAGTAGGCACAAGTTGATAGTCAGAAAATGTGAAGCAATGATGCAAAGGGTCAAAGAACTGGAAGAGAACCTTCATAATATCCTCCTCCATGTTGGAGGTGACCAAGTTGAGTAGACGACCATGTCTCTCGGTGAATGGAGAGTCCTCAGGGATCCTTGAAGCTAGCTCCTTGGGTTGTGGAGGAATTCTTACAAGGTTGATTTGGATAGTTTTCCTGTGGAGTGAATCCATATCCTACAAAACAAGAACAAAGATGAATCTCCAAAATCCTTGAAATGGTTAGTGGGTGCATATGATGTTCATGATGTCCATGATGTTATGTACAAGTATGCATATACAAGCAAATCAAACAAGTTCTTAGTTTAGGCTTGCATGGGGTTTTATAGGTAAGCACCCTGTTGAAGTTTAGTTGGCTCAAACCTGTCCTAGTAATAGTAACCGGGTTCTAAAGAGCTCAAAATCACTGGATTGTTTCCTTGGTCATTGTTTCAGCTCAAGCCTCTTTAATGGCGACCAAAATATCCCAAGAAACCACCCTCAATGAGTGTAGTATCGAGTATCTACCAACTTCAGACTGCACCAAAGCCGGTCATCTCACTACATCCTAAAGGCCAAGTTGGTAAAGTAAAGGGTTCTAGAAGTTCATTAGTGCTTCATGACATCACTCAGCGGCCCCGTATTCTTTTGATTGACTCAAAGGCTACCGGTACCCACAAATATGTCACACTAACATAGCTATTGCTTAGACCATGTCGGTATACCCCGCACAGTTTCCACAATGTATTGCTATTTACCTATAATGTTTCCCAAATCCGGGTTGAGGATTCAAACCCAAACAAAGAACCATAATGTAAAGCAAATAAGTCAAACAATGTAAGCAAATAAATGTGATCTAAACCCTAAGGTAACCCACTTTTATAATGTCCTCAGCAGAGTCGCCAGTTCTCTGATACGGTGGGAGAACTGACTTAAGGTTTTTGCGTTTGTGTTTGCAAATGTTGCATTTTAGCAAGAGTCGCCACCGATTTTTCTTTTATCCAAAAGGAAAGGTGAAAAAGCACATGAAAGACCTTTGAGATGTTTTCTTGAGTTTGGGGGGGGGGGGGGGTAGATTATGAAAACGGAAGGTGTTAACACCCTTTTCATCCATGGTTTTCCATGGGCTCTTAGTTACTTGCTTAGATCACTTGCTTTTGTTGTTTGAAATTGTGTTTTGTTGGGTTTTGAAAGTATTTTGAAAAAAAGAGGCCATTGTTAGGCAATCTTTGTAATGATTCTTGTTCGTAAGAATGTATACAAAGATGTTTGTCTTTTTGAAAATGTTTTCAATATTTGTAAGATGTTTTTGAAATGTGCGTGTGTTTGTTTTGAAAATAGCAAGGTTTGTTGTTTGAAATGGAGCAAGTAAATAGGAGTTATCTACCTACTCAAATGTCTTTATGATGTATTTTCTATTCCTTTGACATTGTTGTCTTACCATTGATTTGGTAAGCAACCCTATCTTTGGATGTAAACGGGACGAGCGTGGGTCATCGTATAACCATGATTAGCAATGTTTGCAAAGTATCTTAGCATTTTTGAGGGACCAAGATCATTTTGTAAGGCAACTTTTGAATAGCGTCATCGAGGGACTATGATCTTATATTTGTTTTATTTTGCCAAGATACTTTGCATGCGTAACATGGCCATTTTTGTTGTAGGCAACCAAGTGGGAAAACCCTAAGGGTGCTTGTATTAAAGTGTATCATTTTCATGCTTTGATTTTGTCTTGTATTTAGAGTTTTCTATTTGCTTTGTTTTGTTCTTGTCATACAAACCCTAATTACTAATCATGGCATATAAAGCGATAAATTGCATAATGTAAATATTTCTAAGCAATTACAACAATTTATGGGAGGGGGGAATACAAATTTGAATGGGGATTTGCAAAAATATAAACCTAAATAAATTATTACAACCAAATCGAATTTGCACGAAATAGAATAAATACAATACAATATTTAAAATGCAATGCAATGTACATGTAAGAAAAGATTTTTTTGTGTCATGTTTTTTATGTAAAATAAAATTTAATCTAAACCTAAAAATATAAAGAAAAGGAATTAATTTTTAAAAGGGTTTTTAACCCTAATTATTATTTAAGAGAAAATAAAGTTTTTATAGGTATTATTTTGTGTATTTTCTTGTATAAAAATAATAAATAATATTTTATATAAATATAAAATTAAATATATGCAAAAATAATTATTTATAAGTATGAAATAAAAAATAAATTGAACTAAATATGTTTAATTATATTTACAAGTTTATTAAGAAAATAAATGATATCCTATTAAAATAAATTATATTTTATGTGAGAAATAAACTAAAAAATAAAATAAAAGTGCAATATTATTAATTCACATTTTTTAGGATTTTTATTCGTTAAATAAAATAATTAAAATATTAAATATGAAAATAAAACAAATAAAAATAAAAATATAGAAAGTTAGCAAAGGGGTGTGATGTGAGAAAACTGGATGCAGTAAGCTAGCAAAAAATGCTAAGCCCACAGTCTGAGCCTAAACCTGCAAAAATATGAAAATGGAAAAGGAAAGAAAATGTGAAAAAATACAAAAGTAGCGCGCCCAGGTTCGAACCCAGGACATGGGTCTCACCAGCGCGCTACTTTTCCACTGGGGTGGCTATACTTCCATTGTCTTTAGGAAAGTAAAAACAATATAACACAAAACACGCCCTTGCCCTGTACTTCATCTCCTTCCTCAAGCTTTATGTGAACTATTAATCAAAGAACAAAGAGAATTTTAAAAGCCCTAAATTTTACCCTAATATTTTCAGAAACTTCAAGTTCCAAATTCTCTTAGCTCAAGTAAAATCAATGCAAGATAATGGTATGTACAACTTCGTTATGATGAGGACTATATTTTTTATTCCCAAATCGTGGCCAATGGTTGCCTGTACAAGGAGATAGAGTTTGAAGTTTTACCTCCTTCAATTGGAATCGTGAATGGAACTGGGGGGACTTTAATGGAGGCCTGATGCTTGCTTGAGCTTCCTTGAACTTCCCTGGATATAACCCAACCCTTGCCTTGCTCTGAAAGTAGCTAGAACACCTTGGCCAAGTCAAACTGCAAGCTCTGAAGTCAACAATGGAAGATGGTGGAGGCGTGATTACAGAACAAGGATGAAGGCCTGGACTGACTAGGTATCAAGTATGTAAGATGTTTGAATGATCCAAACTCAAAACGCACATGCCAAATAGAAGATGGATATGCTTATGCAAAATCTGCAGTTTTGGATAGATTTTTGGTGTTTTTCTGGTTGGAAGTGTTTCAGGTCCTTGACAATCGTGTATTATGTTGAATAATGTTTGTATATTAGTATTGAAATGGTTTTAGGTCAGCTCCTCCACAGATCTGCAAGTTGTTGCCTTCTGGCCACCTTTCTTGTACTTGAAGCAAAGTGATAAGACAAAGCTTTACATGCTTGTACCTGCTTTCTTAGGGTTGGTATGTGCTTTGTACAATTTACTTGAGACCTGTGAGACTTGTATGTGCCAAGGGGACAGGTCCAATGCTCAAGATTGTAAAGTTTGCAAAAGTTACTCTTTTTCAAAATGGCAATGGAACCTCTTTGCCATAAATGGAATTACAAGTTGGATAAAGGTTCTAAGGCATGGATAGAAGCTTTGTCAACTGAGTAAGCATTTAATTAAGGAGCATGGAACAAGTTTGGGACCTGTAAATAATGGATTAGGCAGCATAGGTACTGATTGCATGTTTGTTCTTCATGAAATGGCTTGGACAAAAAGTGAGAAATTGCCAACTTCATCTCTTCGATTCTCCCTACTCAAAAATGATCTTTAGGAGTTCTGTGACATTTTGGAAAGCTTGCAATGTGCTCGATAATTCATATTTGAAATTAATTTTGAGATACCTCTTAGAACTAGGTGAAAAATTTCCATGAAGTTGGCTCTAAAACCTGCCTAAATTAGGGCAAAATTTCACTAAGTTAACAAGTTCATGACCATGTATTCACAAATTTATATCTTGAGATCCAAGCATCTTTAGGGAAACGTTTGTGAAGCAAAGTTGTAGATTTCATGGAGGTATACAACTTTCAAGTTGGTAACTTTCCTTGGATCATTATGCATCATGGTGTAAAAGTGGCCTAAAGTTGAGAAAAAATAAGAAAATTTTCCATACTTAGAAAATTTCTAAGTTAGGAAAATTTTCAAATTCAAACCCTAATTTTCAAATTTAGATTTCTTGATGAACAAGTTTCACATTTTGACATGTCTTGATGAATTATAACCCTTGGTACTTGATTTTGACCAAAAAGTCAAAGTTTGACTTTTCAGTATACAATTGACTTTTGATCAGTTGACTGCAAACTTCATCTGTCAATCCAATGAATTTGAAATGTTTTGAGAAATGTAATTAAGTCAAGATGATGCAATTGAATCCTTGAAATCATGACTTAACTCAATTGGTCATTTGCTAGGTTAAAAATCAGAAATTGCCTTTCCTCAGTAAAAACCCTAATTTTGACCATTTTGCCCTTTTTGTGATTTGACCAAATTTCTTGAGGAATTGTGATCCAAACTTGACCAAATGACACATGTAAGTTTAAAATGTTGATGTGGATCAAAAATTACGAATTTTGACTGTAAATTGGCCATGGTTGACATTTCCCCCAATATAGTTGATTTTTAGGTCAACTGTCCAATTGACTGATCAAAAATGTGGTTCAAGGCTTGAAACTTGTCATGAGTGATATTAGGGGTCCATAATGATGTTTGAAAGTCATATTAAGCATTGATAGTCCAAAAATCCTTGTGCAAACTCAAACCCTAATTTGGGTCATCAGTGCAAGATGAGATGTCTTGAGCTGACCAAACCCTAATCCAGTCTTGAGTCAAAGAAATCTTGTGAGAAAAGTCTTGATAAATGAGAGGGAAAATTTTGGGGTGCAACACCATGCTATTCTCCTTGATTATGAAGGGCCTGTTACTGGAATGTCTTTCCATCTGAGGTGATTCTGTCCAGTGAGAGGATTTCTATTCATCGAATATCCGTCATGCGAATTTCTATATTGTTGAACATATAGATATATGCAAATAATGGTATTTTTAAAATGCAAAGCTTATGACTGTCTTGAATTTTGAAAATTCATTTTTTAGTAAAACAAACAAATTTTGTAAGAGTGTGATATCAACTCAGGATTTATAGCAAACTTTACACGAGTTAGGATACCTTTTGTAACATTATGCTTTTGAACTAACCCATGCTTCAGCTAGGACATTTAAGGGTTGTAACGTTGCCTGGTTCACGGTTAAAGAAACAAAGGATAAAGGCTCAAATTTTATTTGTACCCAACCCGTTCTTCGTGATGTTCTTCAATCATATGCTCAGCTAATTGTGCGTTTAGATCCCAATTGAGTATGGAATCTTTGCTCTGATACTTTGTGATGGTTCAGAAATTGAACGTTTGTTTGAGAAGGCAGTCATTTTTGTAACCTTTTCTTTTTTTTTGAGGATTTGTAGGACCTCTTTTTTTGATTTTGTTATCCCTACTTTTTTCCTAAACTGTTTCTTATGATTACAGTCAGCGGGATGGCCCAGTTTTTCTTAAGTCTCCTTCATAGGTTTTGACTTAGCAGGCTTTTCTTTTGAGATATAATGACTGTTTGTTTCAACGATTATGTGAAACCATCACTATCTTCTATTTTAGAATGATACCTCCGACACTACTTGTCATGTACAAGGGGAAGGCTTACGATTGGAATGCACCTTTGAATTAACTGAGAAACTACCCTGCCCCAGTTGGATTAACCTTTGAAACTAACCTTTAATTAAGGGTTTTAGTTTGTGTGAAAAGAAAAACTCCTGCTCCTTAGGCTCAAAGGGGTTAACTAGGGATTATCTTCCTTATAACTCCAATGTTTAGGATTTGAAACAACGTATGTACATCGTCAGCGGGGTCTGTTCAAAAGCATACTATAGGGACTATGGTATCGTTTTCGTCATCCTCCCTCTAAAAGCTTATAGCTTTTAATCATGAGTTGAATATCACAAAAGAAGTAAAAGCACGATTTTAAATATAGTGAATACAAATGAATTGTTTCAAGACAAACATATGCAAGGAATTAATGAAATAACAAAGTTTGACATAAATAAATGTTCGAACAATCAAAAGAAAAATTACAAATTGAGAATTCAAATGAACAAAAAGCCTCTTTGTCTAAATTTGTCACTTCAGATGGTGTGCCTTTGAAGGATGGCAGAAGAATTCAACTTGACAGTCTTGTGTAAACTCTAGCACTCCTTCGTCGATCATGTCTAGAATCTTATTTCTCAACATCCAACAACTATTAGTGTCACGCCCATGACTATTGGAGTGTTACGCACACATTGCATTTGGATTATACATTGGGGAAGCAGTGTTGGGATTCTGGGGAGGATCCTTCAACCTAACCAGCTTGGCCTCTAATATGTGTTGCAATGCTTGAGCCAATGACATGTTGATTTTGGTAAAGCATCTTTTAGATGTATTCCGCTTACGCTGATTACCTTGTCTTTGTTGGCGAGTTTGTAACGTAGAGGCATCTTGGAAAGGTCTAATCTCCACCAAGCCAACTTCTTGTCTCATCAGGGGCTGATTAATAATTTGATCCCCAGCCTCGACTGTTTGCTTCATACAGTTACATCCGTCTTGATGAAGCTTACTGATGTGAATCCTCAACTCTTCTTGTCCTTGAGCTAAATTTTGGATAAGAGCCATTTGATTACACGTCTGGATTCTCATCCTTTCTATCTCATCCTGCAGTTGTTCTAACTGGTCATCCTTGTTGTTGTCAGGATGTTTCTTGGTCAAATTCCCATTGAGGAGTGCTTTCAACTCTTCTTTCCCCTTGGATAGGTTCAGGAACATTTCCTTTAACTGAGCATCCTGAGTTTGGAGATCTCTGTTGTTCTGTTTGAAAGCCATTTTCCTTGCTGAAATAAATAGCGAGAACATGAGAAACCTGTACTGGAAGACCTGCTTATGTAATTATATGCATGTTAATGTTTATGCAATGTTTTCAAGGATCTCGCAGGGTAAACTCAAGAAAATGTCAGAAGTTGAATTTTGACTGCAACTTTGATGGAAGAACTTCATATTGTTAAATGTCCTTCTATGAGAAACAAGCTCACCGTATCGAGTGGGTCATAGCCCCTAACTCAAGTTATCATGTTTTAATCTTTTGACAACATTGGCTAGAGGAAAATAAATCCCCTTGCCCCTTGGTTGACGCCTGATTTATCAAAACCTGCATCACAGGCGCTTTGAGATCCTTGAAATGGTTAAGGAAATGTTATGGTATGATATTATGGTGTGTATGCTATGCACCAAACAAAAGTGTAAGGTGATGAAGACAAGCAAATCTTGTAAGAAAACCAGTTTATTGGATAATGGATACAAACAAGGTCCTGCAAGGAACACAAACAAAGTACTGCAATGAGTTCGAGTTGTTAGACAATGAAAGCAAACAAGTCACACAAGAAGCCTTAGGTTCAGGCTTGCATGGGGTTTATAGGTAAGTACCCTCTTGAAGTTTAGTTGGCTCAACCTGTCCTAGTAATAGTAACCAGGTTCTAGGGAATCTCAATATCACCGATCTTTCTTCACCGGACATTGTTTCAGCATAAGCCTCTTTATTGGCGACCGAAATATCCCGTAACTCAGATCTCAATGAGTGTAGTATCGAGTATCAACCAACTTCGAACTGCACCAAAGCCGACTATCTCACTACTTCCTAATGGCCAAGTTGTTAAATTAAAGGTTCAAGGTTAGTTGGTGCTTCGTGACACCACACAGCGGCCCCGTATTCTCCTTGACTACTCAAAGATACCGATACCAACAAATGTGTCACACCAATGTAGCTATCGTTTCAAACGTGTCGATATACCCCACACAGTCTCCACAATATATTTCTACTTACCTAAAAGGTGCCCCAGATCCGGGTGTAGGATCTTTATAAGTAAACCCAAGCAAAAACCCTTAAAGATAAAGCAATCAAAACATACAAGGAAAGAAAATTAAATATCACCTAAGCTCTAAGGTAACCCCACTTTTTCTAATAAAATTACCCAAGAGAGTCACCAATTCTGTGATACGGTGGCAGAACCGACTGTTATACTGGTTTTGTGTTTATGTTCGCAAATGTTGCGGTAAGCAAGAGTCGCCACCGACTTTTCTTTTATCCAACAAAGGAAAGGGTGAAAAGAACAGAAAAAGACCTTTCGAGAGTTTTCTGAGTAAGGTGGTAGATTATGGAAAGGGAAGGTGTTAACACCCTTTCTATCTGTAGTTTTCTACGGGCTCTTAGATGCTTAACTCATTTTAAAAATACCTTGTGCTTTTGTGTGTTTTTAAAAGTTTATTTTTGGAATGCCTTAGTGAGGCAATTTTCTTTATGATAACTCTTGTATCAGTCCTCAAGAGTGTTGATAAAGGTTTTTGAAAATTGTTTTGTGTAAGTGTAAAAAGTTTGTTTTGAGCATAACATCTAGGAACTATCTACTCTACTCGAAAGGGTCGTTATTTTCCTCCTTTCCTTTAGACAATGTTATCCTACTATTAGTGAGTAGGTAGCCCTAGTCATTTGGATGTTTGAGGGAGATTCAAAGGGACGTTTATACAGTCATAAAGGTAACTGGGCAAGAAACTTTAGTAACTTCCCTAGGGTTTTAAGATCATTTTTATTTGGACAACATCGAGAGGGTTATTGAGGGACTTATGATCTTTAAACCGGAGGGTAGCCACTAAAATCTCTCAAGTTTTGAGAGTTGTGACTGATTTTTCCGAAGGCAACCAAAGTGGGATACCCTAGAGGTGTATATGTAAGAGTGTGTTGTATTTAGTTATTTTTGTCTTGTGTTAGGTTTGCTAGCGTTTGATTATTACTCTTGCCATACAATCCTAGTTTGCATGCATCTAAACAGTTAATACTTTGCAGTAATTAAAAGTGCAAAAATATAAATCTAGCTATTGCAAGGCTTCGGGGAGGGGGATTATTACAAGTCCAAAACTTGGGGGAGAAATAAAGAAAGCAGTAAAAGAGTCCTAGTTAAGTCTATTACATCCCATAAGTAGATACATTAGTATAAAAAAGTGCGAAAGTAAATAACGCATGCGAAATGGAAAAAGACGTCTAAAAAATCCTAAGGCAATTCTAGGTGAATAAAGAAATATTTTTGTTTGTTTTGATTTAATTAAGAAAATGGTTTAAGTAAAATTAACAAACCTAAATTTATATTTAAAGAAAGTTAATTTATTAATGAGAATGGAAATTTTAAAGAAAAGAAATAATTCTAGTTTTTTTGGTATTTTTAATTATGAAAAGAAAATGAATTAGTCTAAGTCTATTTAATTTTAAATAAAGAAAAATGTTAAAGTAATTATTAATTAATTTACAAAATAAATTTAATAAAAAAACCCAAAACTATATTTTTTATGATTTTTTCTAATTTTAAATTGTTATTAAAAAAGGTTTTGAAAAAGTTAATAAATATAAAGCAAATAAATAAATAAGCTAAAAAGAAAACCAAAAAATGAAATGGGCCTGGATGTCAGTAGAGATATGGGGGGTATAAGATTTGAAATTAGCTGAGCCCAAGTTGCTATCAGCCCAAAGGTGCTATTGGATTCAGTGAGGAAGGTTGTTAAGGGTGCATGATGGACTGCACGTTGAGAGCACTAGATCTAGATTGGATGGTGGTAATCTGATAGTATATGGTGCACACGCTTGGCTTGTGAACATTGGATCTGCAAGTAAAATTAGAGGAAAAAACAAAATGCAAGAGGCAGGGATCGAACCCCTTCCCTCACATGAAACACATTAAAATATTCATAATGATTGTTAATAACACAAATATGGATACAATAGGTATTTACATGGCGTGAATATGCAATTTCGATTTCAAGAAACCTTACAAATCGGTGATGCATGGATCCGGTGATCTAAGATGTTACAAGCCTTGGTAATGGGTGGAATAAGTTCCTAGGAATCTTAGGAATACGACTGAGCAGTTGGTATGGATGGGTGATGGCTGAAAAACTTAGTTTTGAATCTCACAACTTTTATGAATTTTTTGTAAAATTTGTGGAAGCTCTCTAGAAATGATTTTCGTGTCCTTCGCTCATGCCTTGGTCTTGTATTTATATAAGAAGAAGAGGGCTAGGAAAGATGGTAAGAATCCACCCATAATGGCCCTCTTTCAAACCAAAATCAAACACATTAAAAAAGTTCCAAAAATGCAAATTCTTGCTCATTTTGGGTGCAATGCACCTGGCCTCCTTTGCACGAATTTTGGAGCCAAAAATAATTCAAACCATCAGTCCATATTGCCATAACTAATATTTACTATTTTATGCAATTTTATTTAGTTTTTATTTGATTTAATTCATATTTAAATGAATAAAAATTCAAATAAATTCAAATAAAAATAAAAAGCATGCATGGATAGATTTATAGGTCCTTAGACACATCATGAACATATTTGAACTCCAAAAAGTTAGGCCTAATAACTTTAAATCACAAATTTGCTCAATTGAGATTTCATGCATGTTCTTGAAAATTTCCAACTTGTGCACTTCATAACATGCTCAAATTTCATCTTTTGAAGATGATCTAGGACTTTTTGGAAATACTAAGATGTCCTCTAGACTTTCTATTTTAATCATTTTTGCATTTGGATAAATTATCTTGATGTAAGTTTCGTTGACAAAAAGTGTCTTTTGTTGACTTTTTGAAAATGACCTATAATGTGTGAGCTTGTATCTTTCAAATGGTACATCTCTTAAACTTGAGGACAAAAGAGAAATTGCAGGAAATTCGATTCTCTTCAATATGAGCTTTGGTTGGGGAAAATGGATGAAGTATGTGAAAGTTATGCTTGGTCAAAGTTCAGTTGACTTTTCCTATAGAAACCATAATTTAGCAATTCTTGACTTTTGATAAATTAAGAGCATTCCTTGAGGAATCATGATCAACCCTTGATAAAATGATTTATATCACTTAAAAATGTTGATGTTGACCAAAAATCTTGAAGTTTGACAGTATATTGGCCACAATTGACTTTTGATCTAGTACAATTGACTTTCAAACATTTGAGCAATTGATTGAGAAAACTTGTAGTGTATGGCATGGAATTTGGCATGGACAATCTTGAAGACATATTAGGGACCATGGAAAACATTTGAGACCTTTGGAGATCACATATCTTGGTGAAAAGTGAAACCCTAGTTGAAAGGCCATTGCTTAGGAGGAGAATTTTTCTGATCAATTCTTGGTCAACCTTGAGCAATTGAGGACCTCTAGGAGCATGTATTGAGTAAAATGGGAGGGAAAATTTCTGGGTAAAACAGCTGCCACTGTTCAATTTTCTTAAACCTGAGGATTTAGATTGGATTTCCTACCTTTCGTAATCTGAAGGTGGAAGATGATTGAACACTAGAGTGCCCAAAAATTTGCACTCGCCTGTGCAAGAGGTAACGTTGTTGGTTAACTGTACAAGGAATGGTCTTACAAATGACATTTGGAGAAGATGATTGAGAGTTTTTGGAGATGGGCTTAAATATGCCATCCAAAGTAGATGTTGACTTCATAAGAGGTCTCTTTATGGGGATTCCTGTTCCTGTTGTTTGAGGAGGACTCCGCTAGGGAATGTTGATTTTTGTTCTTTTGCTTGAGGAAAACTCTGTGGGGAATATTTTCTAGGAGCTTTAGTTGTCCATGGCTCTACTGAGGAGTTATAACTGGATTTGAGAGATGAAAGTTAGTTCTTTTCTGGTCAAAATCCAGGCTTCACCGTAACTTGCTGAGGGTAATAAAGTTTGATGTCATCTGGTCGTACTCCAGGCTTCACAATGACTTACTGGGGAAAATGAAATTAATTGTTATCTGGTCGGGTCCAGGCTTCAGAAATTAAGTTGTTATCTGGTCCTGTCCAGGCTTTAACTTGAACTGGAGTTATACTGTCATCTGGTGAGGTCCAAGCTTTGCAGTGTTGTAAACTGCTATCTAGATATATATGAGAATAAGCCTATGTAGGGTTGCTTCATGATGAGCCAGTGTGAAACTGCATTTAGAAATTGGAAGGAACCCGTGTAAGATTGCTTTAGGATGAACCCGTGTTAAACTTGATATGGAAATATATGAGAAGGAGCCTGTGTAGGCTTGATTTAGGATGAGTCCATGTAAAACTGCATCTGGAGATATATGAGAAGGAACCTGTGTAAGGCTGCTTTAGGATGAGCCTGTGTGAAGCTGAATCTAGAGATATATGAGAAGGAATCTGTGCAGGGCAGCTTCAGGATGATCTTGTGTAAAGCTGCATTTTAGGAGGAGAAGGAATCCGTGTAAGATTGCTCCAGGATGAGCCCGTGTGAAGCTGCATTTCAGAAGGATAAGAATCCGTGTAAGATTGCTTCAGGATGCGCCCGTGTGAAGTAGCATTTCAGAAGGAGAAGGAATATGTGTAAGATTGCTTTAGGATGAGCCCATGTAAAGCTGTGTAGGGCTGCTTCAGGATGAGTCTATCATAGACTGCATCCATGTAGGATTACTTCAGGATGGTCATGTAGATAGTCGCTCTGTCTGGTTTCGGGAATTAATCTACAATCAGCTGTTCACAGATAGTTGTCCTGTCTTGTTTCAGGTATTGATCCGGAACTTGCTTTTGTTGGTCGTTAAGTTAGTTGTCCTGGCTAGTTTCAAGTATTAATCTTTGAGCTTAGAAAGAAAGATAGTTTTCCCATCTGGTTTTAGGTATTAATCTTCAATCTACTCATGTAGATAGTTTTCCTGTCTGGTTTCAGGTATAATCTACAATCGATCGTCCACAGATAGTTGTCCTGGCTTGTTACAAGTATTAATCTGGAACTTGTTTTTGTCGGTCGTTGAGATAGCTGTCGTGGCTAGTTTCATGTATTAATATCTGACCTTAGAAAGAAAGATAGTTTTCCCATCTGGTTTCGGGTATTAATATTCAATATGCTCACATAGATAGTTTTCCTATCTGGTTTCAGGTATTAATCTAAAATAGGTCATCCACAGATAGTTGTCCTGACTTGTTACAGGTATTAATTTGGAACTTGTTTTTGTCGGTCATTAAGATAGATGTCCTAGCTAGTTTCAGGTATTAATCTCTGACCTTAGAAAGAAAGATAGTTTTCTCGTCTGGTTTCAGGTATTAATCTTTAATATGCTCATGTAGATAGTTTTCCTGTATGGTTTCAGGTATTAATCTACAATTGGTCGTCCACAGATAGTTCTCTTGTCTTGTTTCAAGTATTAATCTGGAACTTGTTTTTGTGAATTGTTGAGATAGTTGTTCTGGCTGGTTTCGGGTATTAATCTCTGACCTTAGAGAAATAAATATAGTTTTTCCGTCTGGTTTCGGGTATTAATCTCCAATCTGCTTGTGTAGATAGTTTTCCTATCTGGTTTCAGGAATTAATCTACAATCAGTCGTCCACATATAATTGTCTTGGCTTGTTACAGGTATTAATCTGGAATTTGTTTTTGGCGGTCGTAGAGATAGTTGTCCTGTCTGGTTTCAGGTATTAATCTCTGGCCTGTTGTATTTGTTAGTAAACCCGTCTTGCTCCGGGAGTTCATACCACTTGGTCGTGTAGATAGTTTTCCCGTCTGGTTTTAGGCATTAATCATTGACCTGCTGTGTAAGTTGATAGTATTTTTCTGTTTGTGAATTCAACCTGAAAAGGTAAAGTCAGTTTCATGTGATGTCATGATGTATGAATTGCATGATGCTCTCAAAATAAATGAGAATGTTGTATGCGTTTCAGTTATGCATATGCTACGATGTATTGTAAAATGAGGTATGAATGTAATATGTGAACATATCAGTTGTTCTATTGCAGTGTTGTTGAACTAGGGAAAATAAATCCCTGATTGTCACGGGGGTTGAAGAATGTAGGTATTCAAATTTAGTTGAAGTTGAAATGCTGAGAGACGGATTCTTAATACATGATTGAGTAAATTCTTCAATTGCAATTTAAATATATTAGAGTGACTAATTCTTAATACTTATAAATGTGAAAGAATTGT
The DNA here is from genome assembly GCA_948472305.1 of Vicia faba. Taxonomy (NCBI): domain Eukaryota; kingdom Viridiplantae; phylum Streptophyta; class Magnoliopsida; order Fabales; family Fabaceae; genus Vicia; species Vicia faba. The sequence goes on from CATIWC010001342.1 coordinate 188,351, forward strand.
AATTTAAATGTCTCCCTATACAGCCATAAGTTATATAAATCAATTGATAACTATAAGCACACCCATATATATAACATACTTTAGATACTGCTATGAAAGTTGCTCAATTCATTAACAATAATCAGCAAGTAATACACCCAAAAAATTTATACTATGGCTCCATGAACTTCATAATCATTAGGTCAAAACTTTAATCAATAAAATCAGCCCCAACACAAAAATTCTCCCTCCTTAGTACTACAAAAATCAGCCCCAAAACAGTAGATCAATCAAACTATTCCCTAAGTTTAAAAAACAATTGCTTGGTATTAATACAATAGCATTAAAACAATATAAAATAGCTTAGAATCCAGACCCTTATTCACCAATGTGTTTAGCTTAAAACAGTGGATGGCAAACTATGTGAATGGCTAGTTGCTTGGCTTGCGTATTTCTAATCTTAATTTATTAATACCTCTATTAAAATCATATATTGAAGTCATTGTTAGAAACTTCACTATGAATGCAAATCTGAAAGTTGAAATCACATTACTAATTTAATTAAAAAAAAGAGAGAATAAAACTAAAAATAAAAAAGGATTGAATTTATTTTTAAAAGATAAGTTAATAACGGAGTTTAAAACTGACATTTTAGGATTAACATTACATCGCTTCCAAGAACCGTCAAAATGTACACCCAAAATTGGCAGTTTTAATAAACTCAGTAATAAAACCGCCATAATTTACGCATTTTTGTAGTGATGTGAGGATTGGATTGGTGAAGAGTTCACGTCGTTGGTGCTTTATTGGTAGAGAGAGATGTGTTATCCCTTCATTTTGTTTTCCATATGGACTCCACTTATCCACCTCATCAAGTAAACTGCCACCTGGAAGCGGTTTTTGGACTTTGACTAACGATTCACTAACAGAAGGACTAATGTGGTTATGATTTGAAAACTAAAAGAACCAAAGTTACACGGAAAAAAATTAAGAGAGCAAAGTGAACCAAAGGATATAGTTAAGGGACCAAAATAGATATTTTCTCTAAAATTAAAAGTAAAAGATCCAAATTCATGTCAAACAAGATTAATTTAACATGGAATAAAATTACACACACAAAAAAATATCTAAATGATGTATTCATTTTATTAAAAACAACATTAAAAAAAATAGAGCAGAAGAAACCGACTCTAACAAAATGATTGCTCTTTTCATGTAAGATGCACTCTAATTTTAAATTCCATTAGTGGAACTAGGACTCAAGTACTCATTATTATGTGAATTTTGTTTATTTCCACGGCAACTTAAATGACAATTTGATGCCGGCGGTTGAATTATGGATTAATATTTAATATTTCCAAATTTATTTATTATTCATTTGGAATATTATTGGTTTTCAATATTAATTGAATAGTTATGGGTTATTATTTTATTATTTCCTAATTAATTTTTATTTATTATGTATAGATCTTTTTATTGAACATCATCAAATTAACGTGTTACTTAACGCTTTAAAAAGTGAGACTATTATACAATATTCAATTAAGTATTAAAATTCATCATAAAAGTGAAATTTGGACTAAGAAAGTGTTTTAAAACATCGTCTTATACTCATTTCCAAGTAACCAACTAGCACGCATTACTACAATTGCACTTATTTTTTTACACCACATAAGAAATAAAATATACGATTTAGATGTACAACATTTTAAAATTAAATGTGTTAATGGTGCAAATGAACTCTGTTATTCTAGATTAACAACACAAATGTGTTGTGTTCCTTCTTGACATAATTTACTCTTGTTGCAAGGAGGATTATGAATAGTATTACCACAAGAAATTTGGCAACATAATAATTCCTATAATTCCAATAATCAAATAAATAAATGTTAATCATTAACTTATATTTTAAAAGTTCATTCTATATAAGAATACCATAATTCAACTACAATAAAAGAGACACAAATTGACATGATTATAAATTATGATAATGTAGAAAAAATGTAATTCAAATTATGATATTGTTTTAAAAATCTTTAAATTAAATTTTTATAATACAACAATAATCCTAATTTGTTAACTTAAACCATGAAGACAAATTAAAATTTTTAAAACGATGTCATAAATCCTAATTTTCTCAAAATACAGTAAATATGCATCCAAAACTATAGGATAAACAAAACATATTTAAACAAAAAATGAAAAGTACATTAAAAGAAAATATCATATGAATTAAACTCAAATTTATTCATATACGATTTAGATGTACAACATTTTAAAATTAAATGTGTTAATGGTGCAAATGAACTCTGTTATTCTAGATTAACAACACAAATGTGTTGTGTTCCTTCTTGACATAATTTACTCTTGTTGCAAGGAGGATTATGAATAGTATTACCACAAGAAATTTGGCAACATAATAATTCCTATAATTCCAATAATCAAATAAATAAATGTTAATCATTAACTTATATTTTAAAAGTTCATTCTATATAAGAATACCATAATTCAACTACAATAAAAGAGACACAAATTGACATGATTATAAATTATGATAATGTAGAAAACACACACACACACACACACACACACACACACACACACACACACACACACACACACACACACACACACACACACACACACACACACACACACACACACACACACACACACACACACACACACACACACACACACACACACACACACACACACACACACACACACACACACACACACACATTGACTCCAGGTACAATATGGATAAATACTGTAGATGTCTCATTTTCAAATAAGATGCTAGTTATATTATGAATCCAAATAGTCTACACTATTTAAAATATCTTTTACTTTTTTATTTAAAAATGTTAATTACAGTGGAACTAAAGTTATTAAAAAAATTTGTTGATTAAAACTTACATAGATGGGTATTACAATACCCAAATATGATACATGATTGAGTAAATTCTTCAATTCACTAACAAAACATCAGCAAGATGAATACACTACTTAAACACATTAGAGTGACTAATTCTTAATACTTATAAATGTGTAAGAATTGTAATTTAATTGTCTGTACATACAACCATAAGTTATATAAATCAATTGATAACAATAAGCGCACCCACATATATAACATACTTTAGATACTACTATGAAAGTTGTTCAATTCATTAACAGTAATCAGCAAGTAATACACCCAAATAATTTATACTATGGCTCCATGAACATCATAATCATTAGGTCAAAACTTTAATCAACAAAAATCAGCCCCAAAACAAATATCCGCCCTCCTTAGTACTACGAAAATCAGCCCCAAAACAGTAGATCAATCAAGCTATCCCCTAAGTTGAAAAAACAATTGCTTGGTATTAATACAATAGCATTAAAACCATATAAAATATCTGAGAAACCAGGCCATTATTCACCCATGTGTTTAGCTTAAAACAAGGGATGGCAAACTAAGTGAATGCCTAGTTGTTTGGCTCGTGTATCTCTAATCTTAATTTATCTGTACCTCTATTAAAATCATATATTGAAGTCATTGATAGAAACTTCACTGATGAATGAAAATCTGAAAGTTGAAATCACTTTAATAATTTAATTAAAAAAAAGAGAAAATTAAAAAATAAATAAAAAAAGGATTGTATACGGTTAAATAGAGGAGGAAAAACCAAAAAAAATGTTCTTATGTAAATTTAATTTATTTTTAAAAGTTAAGTTAATAACGGAGTTTAAAATTGACGTTTTAGGATTAACATTACGTCGTTTCCAAGAACCGTCAAAATGTACACCCAAAATTGGCGATTTTAATAAACGATGTAATAAAACCGCCATAATTTACACATTTTTTGTAGCGATGTGAGGATTGGATTGGTGCTGAGTTCACGTCGTTTGTGCTTCATTGGTAGAGAGATATGTGTGATCCCTTCATTTAGTTTACCATCTGGACTCCACTTATCCACCTCATCAAGTAAACTGCCACGTGGATGTTTTTTTTGGACTTTGACTAACGGTTCACTAACAGAAGGACTAATGTGGTTATGATTTGAAAATTAAAAGAACCAAAGTTACACGGAAAAAAATTAAGAGAGCAAAGTGAACCAAAGGATATAGTTAAGGGACCAAAATAGATATTTTCCCTAAAATTAAAATTAAAAGATCCAAATTCATGTCAAACAAGATTAATTTAACATGAAATAAAATTACACACAAAAAAAATAAATCTAAATGATGTATTCATTTTATTAAAAACAACATTAAAAAAAAGCAGAGCAGAAGAAACCGGCTTGTGTATTTCTAATCTTAATTTATCAGTACCTCTATTAAATTCATATATTAAAGTCATTGTTAGAAACTTCACTGATGAATGCAAATCTGAAAGTTGAAATCACTTTAATAATTTAATTTTAAAAAAAAGAGAATTAAAAAAAATTAAAAAAGGATTGGATATAGTTAAGTAGAGGAGGAAAAACAATAAAGAAAACGTTCTTATGTAAATTGAATTTATTTTTAAAATTTAAGTTAAAACGGAGTTTAAAACTAACATTTTAGGATTAACATTATATCGTTTCCAAGAACCGTCAAAATGTACACCCAAAATTAGTGGTTTTAATAAATGCCGTAATAAAACCGCCATAATTTAGCGTTTTTTCTAGTGATGTGAGGATTGGATTGGTGATGAGTTCACGTCGTTTTTGCTTCATTGGTAGAGAGAGATGTGTCATCCCTTCATTTTGTTTGCCATCTGGAATCCACTTATCCACCTCATCAAGTAAACTGCCATTTGGAAGCTGTTTTTGGAGTTTGACTAATGGTTCACTAACAGAAGGACTAATGTGGTTATTTGTTGAAAACTAAAAGAACCAAAGTTTCATGAAAAAAATTTAAAAAAGCAAAGTGAACCAAAGGATATAGTTTAGGGACCAAAGTAGATATTTTCCCTAAAATAAAAAATAAAAGATCCAAATTCATGTCAAACAAGATTAATTTAACATGGAATAAAATGACACACAAAAAAAATAAAATCTAAATGACGTATTCATTTTATTAAAAACAACATTAAAAAAAATTGAGCATAAGAAACCAACAATAACAAAATGATTTCTCTTTTCATGTAAGATGCACTCTAATTTTAAATTCCATTAGTGGAACTAGGACTCAAGTGCTCATTGTTATGTGAACTTGGTTTATTTCCACGGCTACTAAAATTACAAATTGGTTCCGGAAGCTGAATTATGGATTAATATTTAATATTTCCAATTTTATTAATTATTTATTTGGAATATTATTGGTTTTCAATATTAGTACAATAGATATGGGTTATTATTTAATATTTCCTAATTAATTTTTATTTATTTTGTATAGATCTTTTTATTCAACATCATCAAAATAGCGTGTTACTTAACGCTTTAAAAAGAAAGACTATTTTTACAATATTAAATTAATTAATAAAATTTATCATAAAAGTGAAATTTGGACTAAGAACGTATTTTAAAACCTCGTCTTATACTCATTTCCAAGCAACAAACTAACACGCATTACTACAATTGCACTTATTTTTTTACACAACATAAGAAATAAAATGTGTTAATGGTGCAATTGAACTATGTTATTCTAGATTAACAACAAAAATGTGTTGTGTTCCTTCTTGACATAATTAACTCTTGTTGCAAGGAGGATTATGAATAATATTACCACAAGAAATTTTGCAACATAATAATTCTTATAATTCCTATAATCAAATAAATAAATGTTAATATTTAACTTATATTTTAGAAGTTCATTCAATATAATTATATTATAATTCAACTACAATAAAAGAGACAAAAATTGACATGATTATAAATTATGATAATGTAGAAAAAATGTAATTCAAATTATGATATTGTTGTAAATCTTTAAATTAAATTTTTATAATAAAACAGTAATCCTAATTTGTTAAATTAAAACCATGAAGACAAATTAAATTTCTTAAAACAGTGTGATAAATCCTAATTTGCTCTAAAAATGAAAAGTACATTAAAAGAAAATATTATATGAATTAAGGTCAAATTCATTCAATGCTATATACATAATGAAAGTTTATAGTTTGTTCAAAGTGAAAAAGTACATTTAAAATGAAAAAGGATATATATATATATATATATATATATATATATATATATATATATATATATATATATATATATATATATATATATATATATATATATATATATATATATATATATATATATATATATATATATATATATATATATATATATATATATATATATATATATATATATATATATATATATATATATATATATATATATATATATATATAGACTCCAAGTACAGTATGGATAAATATTGTAGATGTCTCGTTTTCAACTAAGATGCTAGTTATATTATGAATCCAAATAGTCTACACTATTTAAAATATTTTTAACTTTTTTATTTAAAAATGTTAATTACAGTGGAACTAAAGTTATAAAAAATATTTGTTGATTAAAACTTACATAGTTGGGTATTACAATACCCAAATATGATACATGATTGAGTAAATTCTTCGATTCACTAACAAAAAATCGGCAAGATGAATACACTACTTAAACACATTAGAGTGACTAATTTAAAATACGAATAAATGTGAAAGAATTGTAATTTAATTGTCTCTGCATACAACCATAAGTTATATAAATAAATTGATAACTATAAGCACACCCATATATATATAACATACTTTAGATACTGCTATGAAAGTTGTTCAATTCATTTTTAATAATTGTAGCCGTAGAAATGTTCATGACTAAGCCATTGGATTGACTAGACTTTACACAAATCAAAATAAAAATCGCCACTGCGCTTTATTGTTTCCAAAGGAATAGGAAAAGAGCGAATAACCCAAAAAGAGGGGGAAAGATTCAAGGTAAGGGGGTTGGTTATGCAAAGGGAAGGTATTAGCACCCTAAACATCTACGGTACTCCACAGGTACCTCTTTGTAAAATCTGTATTTTTTGGCTATAAAAATGTGTTGTATAAAATGGATGGTGGAGGTGAGAAGAGAAATATTTTTTATGATTTTTGCACCCGCCGCGGTTGCGAACCTTTAGTGCCTACGTACCACCTTTCGTGCAATAGGGGATCAGGGTACACGTAGTTCCTCTTTTAGAAATTTGAAACAAAATTGTGTTGGTTAATTTTAAGAGATAAGACATCATCGTCATTGTCCATGTGGAAAACATACTTACTACCCACAATCATGAGAAAGGAGAATTTGCATCATCTCAAAGTGGAGGATATGGCTTGGATTTTAAAATCAACAATGCCTCACTCAACACCCAAGTGGAAAATATCTCTCTTCACTACATATTGTAGAAGTATAGTTGTTTGCATCAATACAAGTATTGACAAGAGTCTAATCTTTTTGAGAAAATTTTAAAGTAAAAATCTAAAGTGGCAAAATGGTTTGAATGAGATTGATTGACTTTTAGTCTTCTCACAAAAATTGTCAAAGTATTATTAAATAGATTGAAGTTTATTTATGAAAATATTTTGAAAATGCATGGACCTAAATCCAAGTTTATTATGAAAGTGATTTAAGTTTCAAAACAAGAAGAGTTTTCAAAAGAAGGGAGAAGATTTTTGAAATTAAAGAAGATGGGAGGAGAAATAGAGACTATCCTAAAGCATAAGGTAAAAGCTAAGGATAAGAACCATCTAACAAACAAGAAGCCAAAAAAAACTTGAAATTATGAGCCAAGATAAAATTCCCCTTCTTTGGATTGAAACCAAGCAAGCAAAGATACTAGACCTCTTCAAGTGTATTAAGTCTTCACAAAAATTGGGCAGAGTAACGACTGTATGCGGGTGAATTCCAGATTACAAGCAAAGGATGTAATCATAAAAACCTGCACACAAAGACAAACAAGTAACCCAATGTCTTGAGGTAAACCTCAAGAACTCCAGACAAAATAATCAGATAAAGTCACAAAGTCTCCAAGATAGGCCAAGGTTTCTAATCCTAGGTCCAAGAAATAGTCCACTACTCCATAATGCTAAGGATAGTAACCAAATAGTCCAAGTACCATTAAGAGTTTTTTAGAGTTTATGTTAATTATTAAGTATCTTAGAAAAGAAAAAAAAAGCTCAAATGAGCAAAAATAAAATGGCAAGAATATAAATACTCAAATGAGCAAAGATGAAAAATGACATGAAATGAAAAATGCTGGAAAATAAATAGTACATAAAGCATAAAAGAGTAAAGGCATAAAATGAACAAGTCAATAATTAGTAGTTAGTTGGATGACCATCTTGAAACTTGCATTTGGTACTCATTATAGGATTGGTAGAACCAAAGTCTCCATACAACAAGTTGCATTTGCTTTTTGTCAAGTATATCATCCATTTGGAATTCTCATAAGTACCATTTAATGATCAACAATGTTTAAGTGATTCGCGTTAACCAAAGGTGTTGTAGATCCATTAGAGGATTGGTAGAACCAAAGCCTCCACACAATGAATCTCAAGGTTATTGGATCAAAGAGATCAAATTAACATACTTGGGCTTGCAATCATAAGTTTGGGCTACGAATGATCATTTATTCGAATCGGGACAAAATTTAGCGCTATGTTAAGCAATCGTAAGTGGACGTATATAGAAGTCGCACCTATTTTGAGGTTGGTCCATAGCAATCTATGCACCATTTGTTTTGAGACATGATATAAAGATCATGCTCCAACAACATTTAGTGCAATGAGAAGGGGATGAGATGAAGAGGAATTATGGTAAAAAGAGAAACCACATTTGGATTAAAAATTTAATCAAACTATTATTAAAATCACTCATCCATTTTTTGTGGAGTTAAACTCAACACCATGGATCCAATGATGTTAATAAATTCATGATAAAAAAATCAACCCAAGACAGGCAGAAAATAATCACAAAATAATGATATATTTAATATATACATTAAAAGGTTTAAAAGTGTTTTAAAAAATGGAAAATGATGAGGAAAATATTAATTATATTCAAATTAATAAATAAATGACAAATAAGACGATAGAAAAATCAGAAAATAGGTCAAATAATTTTACAAATTTTTTGGTAATTTTTAAAAGTCAGAAACTATTTTTAAAAATAAAAATAAATGGGTAAAATAAACAAAAATAGTAAAAAATAGTAAAGTCAGAAACAAAAAATAAAATAAGGTGACCATAATATCATTGGATTATTCCATAATTTTTTCAGAATTTAAAAATGTGTAAAAGTATTTTTATGCATTTTAAACAAATCAAATAAGTGTAAAATTCATAAAAAATATCAAACCACAAAATTAAATTGTGAAAAAATAAAAATCAGAAAGAGAATAATCAAAAATATTTTTCATAATTTTTTCAGATTTTTTGGATTAAAAATGAATTTTCTATGATTTTTTTGAAATTTAAAACAATTAAAATATAAAAATCAGAAAAAGAAAATAAAAGAAAAAGATGTGGACCATTGGATGAGAGTCAAAATGTGTTAGTAATCAAATCCAAGGGATCTAGCGCGCTGTGCATATCATGGTCTTTAATAAATAATGTACAAAATCATTAAATAAATCAGAATTTGAAAATAACAAATGTCGCGCTTTCATTGGTTAGAAGATGACACGTTGGTCATCTTCAACCTCCAGCCCTCACGAATTGCAGGCCTCTCAAACTGTAAAATCAGAAGCTCATACCTATGCCATTAGCTTCGTCTCTTCAAGACGAAGACAACCATACCCTCACGACAAATTTATATAAACTGTAACTCAAGCAATTTGGAAAGAAAGTTTTGAAAAGGGATTTGAAAGTTCATGGTCAAAACGTGCTTCCAGATGAAAGTAAGTGTTGCGACTAGAACCAGCCCAATGAGAGAAACACAATGATACCAAAGTTTTGAAGAATTGATGAAGGAATCTACCTATTGAAGTTGAGTTGCAGAGCTCTGAAACTGGACTTCTATGGAACAATGTAGGGCACGATTCTTGAATGTAAATATATGGTTAGCTTCAGGGAAGATCAAGGAAGGTGAATTGATGGAAAAATGGATTGAAAAAGGCTTGAGAATAGGATTCGAAATGACTGAATTCTAAGTTGTGAAGCAAGTTTGGCAGGGTGATTCTGGATATCTAAGCTTGGGCAATTGAATGGGGGATGACCCTCTATTTATAGGGAATCAAATGGAATGTTCAAGCGTGTGAAATGATGAAGTTTGGAGGGAAATCGTGTGAACCTAATGCACGAGCAAAGTGTGATATGATTTGCATCAAAACCCATCTAATCCTTGTGTTTCAAGGCTCTAATCCACTTTTGAAAATTGGTTTAACATGTTTAGATCACAAACGCGTGCTAATTTGATGTTTAAAGGCCAAAACATGAGTTTCAAATTCTGACTTATGGAGAAACTTCAGTTCCAAGTTACCTAGTTCAATCCAATGGCATTTCCACCTCAATGAGTCTTAGGGAAAAATTCTTGATGCTTTGTAAAGATGAGGTAACAAGCTTTGCAATGGAAAAAGAATGGAATCAAATGGATGCTTGAGCTGAAAGTTACATGGAGTCAAAGTTGAAGAAAAAGAGTTGACTTTCCATACTTAGAAATATTTCAAATTCTTCTTTAAAAATGACCTATAATCTTTTGCATCCAAACATGGCCTTAAACTTAGAATTTTCTCTTAACCAAAAAAAATATGGAATGAAGTAGATCTCTTGAATGACATTTTGCAATTCGAACCACTCAAAATCTCCAAAAATTGAGCAAGTTATGACTTGTTGAAGTTGGCCAAAAATCATGAAATGACCTATAATCTCTTGGATTCTTAAGGCAACTTCCATCCATTTTCTCACTTTGGACATAAAATAAGGCATGAAGTACACATCCTTAGGATCATCATGAAAAAAGAATGGGCTCAAGGTGATAAAAATTTACCAAGTTAATACCATTTGAAGTCACATATGGATAATTGGGGATTCATCTGGGTGACTTGTAATCTTTCCTCTTCACCAAGTTCCTTCCACATGAAAACTCCTTGGAACCTTTGAAGTGATTTGTTGGTAACTCATTTAAGAGCATGATATCTTTGAAATCACTCAAAATTACCAAAAGATGAGCAAGATACACTCCTTTGAAGTCCAAAACCCTAGCCTCTAAATCAAGAGAATGCTTGGTGGAACTTTGCCAAGTTTGAACAAACTTTTTGTGCCAATATTCTTCCTTTGTGAATAGAAATTGTTAAGAATGATGATGAGGACTCATGGCCACCAAAACCACTTCCATACCAACTTCCAAACAAACATTAATGGTTAGTTTTGAATTTCTCAAGCTATTGACTAGGGCATGGAAATAAACTCATGAACCCATGAAGCAACTTGCTAAACCTCATTTCCTTTACCTACATTATTAACAAGCAAGACAAACCAATATTGCATTTTGTTAATTAGAGAGAAAATCAAAGAAAAATATCCATGATCACAAAAGAACCCAAGTTAAGGTGCTTGGTAATTCCTCAAAGAGCAAAGCTAAAGGTAGGTAGAAGAACCAAAAGCCCTAATGTGATTTTGTTGTGATTGAACTAATATGGTATGATGAAGGAATCTTAGGCGCAAAAATTGGGGTACAACAATAATCAGCAAGTAATACACCCAAAAAATTTATACTATAGCTCCATGAACTTCATAATCATTAGGTCAAAACTTTAATCAACAAAAAACATCCCGAAAACAAAAATCCGCCCTCCTTAGTACTACGAAAATCAACCCCAAAATAGTAGATTAATCAAGCTATCCCCTAAGTTGAAAAAACAATTGCTTGGTATTAATACAATAGCATTAAAACAATATAAAATAGCTGAGAAACCAGGCCATTATTCACCCATGTGTTTAGCTTAAAATAGAGGATGGCAAACTAAGTGAATGGCTAGTTGCTTGGCTTGTGTATTTCTAATCTTAATTTATCTGTACCTCTATTAAATTCATATATTGAAGTCATTGTTAGAAACTTCACCGATGAATGCAATTCTGAAAGTTGAAATCACTTTAATAATTTAATTTAAAAAAAAAAGAGAATAAAAAAAAGGATTAAATACAGTTAAATAGAGGAGGAAAAACCAAAAAGAAAACATTCTTATGTAAATTGAATTTATTTTTAAAATTTAAGTTAAAAATGGAGTTTAAAACTGAAATTTTAGGATTAACATTATGTCGTTTCCAAGAACCGTCAAAATGTACACCCAAAATCGGCGGTTTTAATAAATGCCATAATAAAACCGCCATAATATACACGTTTTTTCTAGTGATGTAAGGATTGGATTGGTGATGATTTCACGTTGTTTGTGCTTCATTAGTAGAGAGAGATGTGTCATCCCTTCATTTTGTTTGCCATCTGAACTCCACTTATCCTCCTCATTAAGTAAACTGCCATCTGGAAGCTGTTTTTGGAGTTTGACTAACGGTTCACCAACAGAAGGACTAATGTGGTTCTGATTTGAAAATTAAAAGAACCAAAGTTACACGAAAAAAATTTAAAAGAGAAAAGTGAACCAAATGATATAGTTTAGGGACCAAAGTAGATATTTTCCCTAAAATAAAAAGTAAAAGATCCAAATTCATGTCAAACAAGATTAATTTAACATGGAATAAAATTACACAAAAAAAAAATATCTAAATGATGTATTCATTTTATTAAAAACAACATTAATAAAAATTGAACAGAAGAAACCGACTCTAACAAAATGATTTCTCTTTTCATGTAAGATGCACTCTAATTTTAAATTCCATTAGTGGAACTAGGAGTCAAGTTCTTATTGTTATGTGAACATGGTTTATTTCTACGGCTACTAAAATTACAAATTGATGCCGGAAGTTGAATTATAGATTAATATTTAATATTTCCAAATTTTAATTATTATTCATTTGGAATATTATTGGTTTTCAATATTAGTACAATAGACATGGGTTATTGTTTAATATTTCCTAATTAATTTTTATTTATTTTATATAGATATTTTTATTGATCATCATCAAAATAGCGTGTTACTTAACGCTTTAAAAAGTGAGACTGTTTTTACAATATTCAATTAATTAATAAAATTTATCATAAAAGTGAAATTTGGACTAAGAACGTGTTTTAAAACCTCGTCTTATACTCATTTCCAAGTAACAAACTAACACGCATTACTACAATTGCACTTATTTTTTTATACAACATAAGAAATCAAATATGCGATTTAGATGTACAACATTTTAAATTTAAATGTGTTAATGGTGCAATTGAACTATGTTATTCTAGATTAACAACAAAAATGTGTTGTGTTCCTTCTTGACATAATTTACTCTTGTTGCAAGGAGGATTATGAATAGTATTACCACAAGAAATTTTGCAACATAATAACTCTTATAATTCCTATAATCAAATAAATAAATGTTAATCTTTAACTTATATTTTAGAAGTTCATTATATATAAGTATATTATAATTCAACTACAATAAAAGAGACATAAAAGAGACACAATAAAAGATAACAAACACCGACGTTCACTGTCGATGTACTACCAACGTTCACTGAAGATAGCAAAAAGATAACAAACACCGACGTTCACTGCCGATGTACTACCAACGTCCACTGAAGGTAGAAAGAGAAAATATATCAAACCACCACCGTTCACTGACGATGAACTATCAACGTTCACTAAAGATAGCAAAAAGATAACAAACACCGACGTTCACTGCCGATGTACTACCAACGTTCACTGAAGATAGAAAAAAGATAACAAACACCGATGTTCACTGTCGATGTACTACCAACGTTCACTGAAGATAGCAAAAAGATAACAAACATCGATGTTCACTGTCGATGTACTACCAACGTTCACTGAAGGTAGAAAGAGAAAATATATCAAACCACCGCCATTCACTGACGATGAACTATCAACGTTAACTGAAGATAGCAAAAGAAAATATATCAAGTTTCCCCAAGATTCTGGTGTTTTTCCAAGAACGGGTCTCAACTTCTTCTTTAACCAAGGAAATCTGCCTGGAAAGGGTAATACATAATCTGTCTCAAATAAAGAGACTTCCACTCATTGTCTAGGGGAATTGCAAAGAGAATTGACTTTCTGGGGATAACAATATGACTTCCCAGGGAAATGCCACGATATTCATGCTGAGGAGATAAAGTCTTCCTGTGCAAAATAAATGCACAAACTAAAACTCAAAGTTTTCAGAAATCTAGAATAAATGATGTCGTCATGTAGCCACAAATCCAATTCAGAAATCAGCTAGAGTAAGACGGCCAATGCAGATACATCTTTTGAGAAATAATTTCAAGAGGGAAAACCAAATTCAACTAAGCAAAAAGCATTGCAGGAAAGGTAAAAACAGAATGTTAATGAACGATGGTTTTTAGTCATGCATGATGTATGTATGAATGTATGAGTGCTATCGTGCATATGCTGTTAAAAGGATACATAATCAGTACAAACAAACAAAATCTCCTCAGGTACTAACAACATTGGGCTAAACTTCAACCAGAAAGATCAATCCAATAAAGGTAAAAGCAACTGCGGAAACCAAACCCATTACCCGCCTTAACTTTACTGAGGAGGAACATAATCCGGATGTAGCCAAATCAAACAAATACCGGGATAAAACATCTTTTTTTTATTTCATCGGAGGAGACCATTTTCCAAAAGCAACATGCTTACTAGAGATTGCAAGACCAGCCTCAAATAAAGAAGACTAACACCGGAACAACCAAACCTCACTAGGGACTTCGAGCTCACCTAATCGGAGAAAACTGCAGATTGAAAATTTTCAACACGAACACTCATTCCAACAAGAGATGTCCTGGGATAATCTTCCCGAGAAATCAAGAAGTCAACATTAATGCCAAAACTGACTGGGGATAATGGGATCACAAACCCAATTGTACCTTGCACCCACTGAAATCGTCTCTAACTATCTGAGAAACACACAAGGATTGCGCATATACCAGCAAAATGACCTGAGAAAACCTTCATGAAGGGAGTAAATCTTCTTAAAACAACCAGAGTTTGTTCATTCTTGGGATCACCATTCTAATTGTCATTGTTTCATCACAAATCCCAAAGTAAATTGAATTGTAAAGATCTCTTCTCTCTTTTTTTGAAAAGTCGATTTTGCTTTTTTAATCTTTTTGCTTTAACAGTTATTATCAGTAATAAATGATGTCTTTGCAAACTAAATACAAATAAGAACACCAAGAATTGGGTAAAAGCTCGAATTTCATTAATAGAATGGTAGTCTGCGAATGGCGAGACTCCATGGATGATTACAAAGTTTGGGAAATGGTAATACATAATGGAAAGGATACATTGAAATACAATGACCATTATCCCCCCTAACAAGTTTTGAAATCCTGAGCAGCAACTTTTGTTGAAGTATGGTGAGGATCTGAGAAGATTGTTGCTTCAACGATCAAGTCTTGTCTGACGTAGTTACTTGCCAAGGAAATCCCTAACTTTTTCCTAAGCTGCCCTTGCGGGTTTTCAACTTAGCGGGAAATTTATTCTGTTTATGTCTCTAATTTTTTCCTAGACCGCCCTTTCAGGTTTTTGGCCTACCGAGACGCTCCTTTTTTACCTAAGCTGGCTTTTCGGGTTTTCAACTTAGCGAGATATTCTTTTATTTCTTTAGGAAAAGTATTTCTTGATTGCGTCAGCATTCATGGGACGTGGGAACTCCTCGCCATCCATAGTTTCAAGAATTAATGCACCACCAGAGAAGGCTTTCTTGATAACATACGGACCTTCAAAATTGGGAGTCCACTTTCCCCTAGAATTAGTGTTGAAAGACATGATCTTCCTGAGCACGAGGTCGCCTTCTCTGAATTCACGAGGTTTGACCTTTTTATCAAAAGCTTTCTTCATTATTTTCTGATATAACTGCCCATGACATAAAGCTGTCATCCTCTTCTCTTCAATCAAATTCAATTGGTCAAAGCTATTCTGGACCCATTCGGCCTCTGTCAACTTGGCTTCCATCATCACCCGCAACGAGGGAATCTCTACCTCGACAGGGAGTACAACTTCCATTCCATACACTCGGGAGAATGAGGTTACTCCTGTTGAAGTGCGGACAAATGTTTGATATCCATGTAGAGCAAAAGGGAGCATTTCATGCCAATCCTTATAAGTGATAACCATTTTTTGGATGATCTTCTTGATATTCTTATTAGCAGCTTCAACAACCCCATTCATCTTTGGCCTGTATGGAGATGAATTGTGATGGACAATCTTAAATTCTTCGCACATTTCTATCATCATCTTGTTATTCAAATTCGAGCCATTGTTAGTAATGATTCTGCTCGGCACACCATACCGGCATATGAGATTGTTTTTGATGAAACGCACAACCACCTGTTTGGTAACATTGGCATATGAAGCAGCCTCTACCCATTTGGTAAAGTAGTCAATTGCTACCAGGATGAAACAGTGTCCATTCGAAGCTTTGGGTTCTATCATCCCGATCATGTCAATACCCCACATAGAGAAAGGCCATGGGAAGGAAATCACATTGAGAAGTGTTGGAGGCACATGGATCTTATCTGCATAAATCTGGCATTTATGGCACTTCTTTGCAAATTTGTAACAATCAGATTTCATTGTCAACCAATTATAACCTGCCCTTAGCATCTTTTTAGCCATCAAATGTCCATTAGCATGAGTGCCAAATGAACCTTCATGGATATCATGCATCAACATGTCTTCTTCGTGTCTATCCAAGCATCTGAGCAAGACCATGTCATAATTTCTCTTGTATAACATATTTTCATTGAGGAAGAAACTGCCTGCCAATCTCCTCAGTGTCTTTCTATCTTTCTTCGACACACTAAACAGGTATTCCCGAGTCTGAAGAAAATGCTTGATATTATAATACCAAGGTTTTTCATCTGCCACCTTCTCTGCTGTAAACACATGGGTGGGCCTATCTAGCCGTCGAACTGTAATTTGGGGTATATCATTCCAAACATTCACTTAGTATATAGAAGCCAGAGTTGCCAGAGCATCTGCCATTTGATTTTCATCTCTAGGAATGTGATGGAATTCGACTTTATTGAAGAAGAGTAGTAATCTTCTAGCATAATCTTTGTAAGGGATCAAACCAGGGTGACGAGTGTCCCATTCTCCTTTAATCTGATTTATTACCAAAGCCGAATCGCCATAGACGTCTAGAATTTTGATTCTGAGATCAATAGCTTCCTCAAGACCCATGATGCAAGCCTCATATTCTGCC
The DNA here is from genome assembly GCA_948472305.1 of Vicia faba. Lineage (NCBI taxonomy): Eukaryota > Viridiplantae > Streptophyta > Magnoliopsida > Fabales > Fabaceae > Vicia > Vicia faba. Next base: position 205,623 of record CATIWC010001342.1, read on the forward strand.
ATATTATAGTGCAATCAAATGTTAACGTCGCGGTAAAGGAATATGTGATCCATGAGGAGTAAAAATCACAACACCAATTCCTTTACCATAAGCATTCACAGCTCCATCAAATACCATACTCCAACGAGATTCAGGGTTGGGGCCCTCCTCAGGCAATGGTTCATCACAATCTTTCACTTTCAAGAACATCACATCTTCATCGGGGAATTCATATTCTGCAGACTGATGATCTTCCACCGGCTGGTGAGCAAGGTAATTTGCCAACACATTACTTTTGATAGCCTTTTGAGTGTGATACTCGATATCATATTCAAATAATAACATCTGCCAGCGGGCAATTCTCCCAGTAAGAGCAGGCTTTTCAAAAATATACTTGATTGGATCCATTTTGGAGATCAACCAAGTGGTATGATTCAACATATATTGCCGCAAACACTTTGCCTCCCAGGCCAAAGCGCAACATGTCTATTTTAGCGTGGAATACCATGACTCACAATCAGTGAACTTTTTGCTGAGATAATAAATGGCGAACTCTTTCTTTCCCGTTTCATCCTATTGTCCCAGAATACAACCCATGGATTTATCTAACACTGTTAGATACATAATCAACGGTCTTCCTTCTACGGGAGGGAGCAAGATATGAGGTTCAAGCAGATACTCTTTAATACTTTCAAATGCCCTTTGGCAGTCATCCATCCACACACAACCTTGATCTTTTTTTAACAACTTAAAGATCGGTTCACACGTTGCAGTCATGTGGGAAATAAATCTGGAGATGTAATTCAAATGCCCGAGGAAACCCCTGACTTGCTTTTCAGTTCTTGGTGCTGGCATTTCTTGAATTGCTTTGACTTTGTCAGGGTCAACTTCAATTCCTTTCTGGATAACAATAAAACCCAACAATTTCCCTGATCTAACTCCGAAGGTGCATTTATTTGGATTTAAGCGGAGACGATACTTCCTAAAACGCTGAAACAACTTCAACAAATCTTCTATGTGCCCTTCTTCAGTTTGGGATTTGGAAATCATATCATCAACATATACTGAGATTTATTTGTGCATCAAATCATGGATTATTGTTGTCATAGCCCTCTGGTACGTTGCACCAGCGTTCTTCAACCCGAAGGGCATCACTCTATAACAGAATGTTCCCCAGGGTGTGATAAACGTTGTTTTTTCCATGTCCTCTAGAGCCATTCTTATTTGATTTTATCCGGAAAATCCGTCCATGAACGATAATACTTTGAATTTCGCTGTGCTATCCACTAACATGTCGATGTGAGGCAATGGAAAATCATCTTTTGGACTAGCTTTATTTAGATCTCTGTAATCTACGCATATGCGGACTTTTCCGTCTTTTTTCGGTACTGGGACAATATTGGCAATCCACTGAGGATACACTGACGTCACAAGAAAACCAGCATTAATCTGCTTTAGGACCTCCTCTTTGATCTTTACTGCCATATCCAGGTGGGTTCTTCTCAACTTTTGTTTAACTGGCAGACACTCTGGCTTCAACAGCAAACGATGCTCGACAATGTCTGTATCTAGACCAGGCATATCTTGATAATACCAAGCAAAAATATCCACATATTCTTTCAACAACTCAATCAACCCGCTCTTTACATCAGGATGCAACGATGCTCCAATCTTTACTTCCTTCGGATCTTCTTTTGAACCCAAATTAACAACTTCCAAAGGCTCTTTATATGGATGGATGGTATTTTCCTTGTGCTCAAGCAACCGTGAGACCTCTTCTGGAATCTCATCATAATCTTATTCTTCAGCCCCAAACACAGGACATTCAAAGTTGGGAGAGGGTGCAGGGTCATTGTATTCAACAGGTTTTTTAATTAATCTGCACATGTGATTTATGATTGCTTTTAGAAACTGACACATAAACAAGTGATCATGCAGATTAATTTTCAGTTATTATTTATTTTGAAAGGTTTTTTTATATATTACCATTTCCCAAGAAAAGGCAGAAAATAAAAGACATAATTTTGAAAGCAAAGACAACTTTTATTAATGATCTTAACAGTTATAGCAAACAGATAAGCCCTACAACATTAATACTTCCACCTCGGTCAGAGTGAAAGCTTTTCAAAAGAAAGAAACAGATTAACAAAAAAAATTACTTTGAAACATGTATGCAAGAAGGAACATCAATGGTGACCCATTTCTGAACTCGGACTCCATGCGTCACATAATTCGGTACTTCCTGTTCTGCTTCATCCTCTTCAACAACATTAATTCCAGAACTAATTGGATGGAGGTAGCCTCCACTGCGGAAAACATCATGATAACTGTTCACATAAGACTTTGACTTCAAACTTCCTCCTTTTCCATTCCTCGAAGAGAAACCCAAACCAATTCTATTCTTGTTCACGGGTGGATCCACAAGTCGTCCCCAAACTGTATTATGACCATTACGTACGACCTGCTACACGTCCTTCAGCGAGGCCACAAAATTCTCATTCTTACTTATGTTGTCAATGGATAGGGCTTGGAACTGGGTTCCAACAACAACCTCATCCGCTTCTACAACACTGAAAGAGGATAGATGGGATATCAACAACACCTGCTCCCCATTTATGATCACCACCTTCCCTTCACGCACAAATTTTAGCTTCTGATGCAGAGTTGAAGTGACCGCCCCTGCTTCTTGTATCCATGGCCGTCCTAGCAAATAGCTATATGCGGGAATAATGTCCATTACCTGGAAGGTTATCAAGAAAAAATGTGGTCCTATATGGATGGGCAAGTCCACTTCACCGATGACAGATTTCCTCGACCCATCAAAAGCCTTCACAATGATGCCACTCGGGCGCATAGGTGTTCCCTGATACTTTAACTTCATGAGGGTACTTCTCGGTATAACATTCAATGCAGATATGTTATCAATTAGCACATTGGATAGCGGGTCATTCTTGCAGTTCATAGATATGTGGAGGGCCAGGTTGTGATTCCTCCCTTCATCCGATAACTCATCATTGAAGAAACTCAAGTTGTTACATGACGTAATGTTTCCAATTACGCTGCTGAATTGATCTAACGACATGTCATTCTCTACAAAAGCTTTGTCTAGTACTCTCATCAGTGATTCTCTATGAGCAAAGGAATTCAACAATAAAGCTAGGATGGATATCTTTGAAGGAGTCTGCAATAGTTGATCTACAACTTTGTAGTCGCTCATCTTAATTATCTTCAGGATATCATCCACTTCTTCCTCTAATGTGGCTCCACTAGTCTCTCCTGCAGTCTTCTTAGGCTCGTCATTCTCAACAATTTTCTTCCTAACAACAACATCTCTTCGAATAACCGGCACAAACACATGACCACTACGGGTCACCCTGCTATTATCAGCTATATTTCCAACATCTGGCATTGACTGGATGTGAATTTCCACCCCATTTTCTAAGATTGTAGCGTTGTACTTGTAAGGTACAACCTTATCTGATTTATAGGGAACAGGTCCTGGAAGACTAATTACCAATGGGGTAACAACTGGTTTGCTATGGTACTCCACCTCAAGATGAGCGGGTGCACTAAAACAAGGTACAATGACGTTTACACCTTCCTCAACACAATCAACCATCAAGAGGTCATTTCCAGCAAACAAATCTTCATCTGAAGAGAAGTACTCATCCGCGGAGGCGTACTCCTCCTCTGACTCTTCTCCCATCAAACAAACTTCAACCATATCAATCTCGTGATAATCATCTCTCCGGCCTGTGATCTTGATAGTTCCATTGTTTAACAGTAATTGAACACCCTGCCTCACAATAGAACATCCTAGTGGGTCTCTACAACAAACTATGCAAGATCCATATTGGTGTTCCCTCTGACCAGCAGTACGACAGAAAGTGGCATGCAACTGCATGAGATCCTCATTCAAATGCTCCACATAAAAAATTCTGAATTCACCAGGACATCTAGAAACCATATTCACTTCCTCTTCATATTCTGCCTTAGCCCTGATTATATGAATTAGACCTTCATCCATCATCTCCTATAAATCAGCCTTTATCTTCTCGCAACCCTGTATGTTTGTACTGCAAATAGCACAACCGACGTGGTCATGCGTATAATAACTAAATCCACAGAGGTCTGCGTGCATTTTCACCAAATCTCCTCTAACCATATTAATGTCAAAAATCCGGAAGTCACCTGGACAACCGACCACCATATTCACAACACTCACTCCCCCATGCTTGGGCAGAGGATTGTCTTTCACATTAGGTCCCATGTATTTGAAAGATAAAATTCCAGACTTCACCAACCTTTGCACTTCAGTCCTTAAAGGATAACAATTTTCAACACTATGCCCTGGTGCTCCATGATGAAAGGCACACGTCTGGTCCGCTTTGTAATACCAAGGCAATGGTGATGGTACTGCTGGAGGTGGTCGTGTCTGGACCAACTTCTTCTGAATCAATGATGGTAGTAGCTCTGCATAACTCATGGGAATAGGGTCGTAGTTCTCCCTTCTCTGATTATTCCCTTGGTTCCCCTGTTGGGACTGTCTTTGATAAGCAACAGTAGTTGGAGCGACATTCATAACAGGAGTCACTGAGGCAACTTGTTGGTGACGTTGATAATTTCTTCTAGGAGCGTTTACCCTCCTCTCTTGCATAACAACATTGGTATCCCCTTCTTTCTTCTTTGTAAACCCATAAGCTAGCTTTTTCACACCTCATAATCCTTCACCCTTTGTCAAACGGATTTCTCTTACTGCCTCTTCTAGGCGGACACCCATCCCTACCATCTCTGTAAAATCACTTGGGGCACTTGCTACCATTCTTTCGTAGTAGAAAGAGCTTAGCGTCTTTAGAAATTTTTTAGTCATTTCCTTCTCCAACATGGGAGGAATCACTTGTGCAGCCACTTCGCGCCATCTCTGTGCATACTCTTTGAACGATTCTCTATCTTTTTGAACCATGGCCCTAAGCTGGTCACGGTCAGGCGCCATGTCCATATTGTACTTGTATTTTTTAATGAATTCTTATCCCAAATCATTAAAGGTATGGATGTTGGCGCTGTCTAAACTCATGTACCATTTCATTGTTGCGCCGGTCAGACTATCCTGGAAAAAGTGAATTAGCAGACGCTGATCATCAGTGTGAGTAGAAATTCTCCTCACGTAAATCACCAAGTGAGCACGAGGGCAAGTGTTTCCCTTGTACTTCTCAAACTCCGGGACCTTGAACTTAGCAGGCACTTTAACATTCGGGACCAAACACAACTCATTCACATTCTGCCCAAATAGCTCTTTTCCCCTAAGAGCCTTCATCTCTCTTTGCATTCTATCAAACTGCTCTTGGAAATCATCCATTCTGTCATAAAGAACAAAGTCTTCACTTGGCGGAGGGAAAGGACGACATACATCTTCATTAACAAACGAAACCAAATTCACCGAAGGAGGTGCAGCAGGAACAATATGCACCATATGAGGTGCTAGAGTAACAACATTTGGAACCACTAGAGCATCTTGGGGGCCCAAATTGAAACCTTCAGGTGCAAAATTCTCTGGAATTCCCCACGGATAACCCTGAGGCATGCAGTTTTGAACAACAGTCGGAGTAGCGGATACAGGAACAGTAGAAACTTCAGCATTTGCCCTTGTTGGTTGAGGTTGAACACTCGGTGGTTGATTCTGAGCAACCACCAGAGTTTCCATCAGAGCAGTCAAGTTTGCCAAACCATCCTTCAAAGAAGAAACTTCTTTGCGTAGCTCGCGATTCTCATGTTCCAAGTTGTCCGTCTTCTTTCTAAAGTTAGCCCGAGTGTTGTAGTGATGAGTCAGCTTGCTGAACAAAGTAAAAAGCTGGGTAAGGCACCTGGATATGCATAGTAAATGCGAGAAATATATGCAATATGATGCATGACATGTAATGAACATGATTATTTTTACTTTATTATTTAATATTTCAAGGGATTTAACGTTTATAGACATATTGCAAACATCAAAATAATAACACATTTGAAATACTGAAATTTTTTCATTATAATAACTTCAAAAATGGATTACAAGTTTCAATGATCCCAAGTACAAGGTGAAGATACAATCTAAAAATCCTGAGAGAAAGAAACTGATAGAGATCAATCTGTACGCTGGCGCTTCCCTGTGAGCCTGGTAATCTGAGCCCTCAACCTCTGGTTTTCTTCTACGTGCCTGATGGCAACTTCCTTCCAATCCTCTGAAGCAGGAAGTGAGTGATCAACACCTGTTTGAGGGTTAGGAGAAAATAAATCCCCTTGCATCTCCATAGACTCCACCAGTCGACTCTCAAGGATCTCGATCAAATCTTCTTTCTCCTTCAGGTCTGCTCTGTAGGAACTCTCTAAAGTCTGGAACTTGTTCTTCCAAGCATCCCTTTCATGTTGCATCCTAACTAAAGCAAGCTGCAACTCTTCTATATCATCTAATAAGGGAAGAGTGGTCTTCTCAAATAGATCAGGCATGGGTGTCTCCCGAGTATACGACATCTTCAACTGAATGGCTCTTGATCGGACCCACTAAAGATATGGCTCCAAAGAAACAACACCCCTAGGTCCCAAATCCTTCCTACTCTTCTTATGAATGTGACGCCAGGCCTTCGCAATCTGCTCCCTAGCTTCCCTGTAGTCTTCTCCTTCCTTCAAAAAGAAACTACTCAAATGAATGCTACTCAGTTTATCCCTCATCGGATAACCAAGATGTCACCGTGCAAGAACAGGGTTATAGTTAATTCCTCCCTTTGTACCAAGAAGAGGCACATTGGGGAAACTATCACAACTGTCAATAATCTCCACATCCTTGTAAGCTCGATGATACCAATCAATATCCGAGTGAGTAAGTGCCATGATCTTAGGAGCCCAACGGGGTTCCTTCCTGGCATCCCAAAAAGAATCAGACTGAGGCATATGAGAGATGAACCACCCGTACAACAAAGGCGTGCAACAAATAATCATTCCCCCATGATAAGAACTTCGAAGATGAACAGAATAATAAGCATCACCTAGCAGTGTAGGAACTGGGTTTCCAATCATGAAAATCCTGATAGCGTTAATGTCGACAAACTTGTCCATATTAGGAAATAAGAACAGTCCGTAAGCAAGTAGAGCAAAGATGGCCTCAAAAGCAACCATACTCTTCATTATGGAAAAGTAACGAGCTTTATTCAATAAGAACTGAGTTGGTAATCCTCTAATCCCCCTTTGGTAGTCATATTGGCTTCCACCTCAGACTTCCCCAGATGAATCAAAGCATCTATCTCATGTGGTTTTGGCTCACCCTCTAAACCAGTAAAAGGAACACGATCGGTAACAGGTAAATCCAATAGATAGGAATATTACTCCAGTGTAGGAATCAACTGATAATCAGGAAAAGTAAAGCAGTGATACACCAGATCATAGAACTGGACCAAGGTCGAGAGAATACCCTCCTTCATCTTCAACTTCATGAGAGGAATAATGGATCCATAATTCTTCTGAAAGTCTGTAGAACACTCGATCTCTGGGATTAGACTGATCAACTCATCTATCTTGGGATCCTTGAAACTGTATTTCCCGGTCTTTCTCTTTCCAGAATCCATGGTCAAAAGTACCCGAGATATTCACAAACAGTCAACCTTTAAATCCCTTGAAATATTGTTTTCTTCAAAAGATGCTTATGAGTGCATGGATGCATGATGCAATAATCACACACAAGATCACACATATAGGGTTCATAGGTTCATCTTCACGAGCATGAGGTCGAAGGTACTACCCATAAGGTGTTGGTCTAAAAAGTTATCATCTGCCGAACAAGGTTCTAGAGATTCCCAGAGTCTACATCCTTCCTTCGGATATTACCAACTTCCCGATTAACTCGGTAATTAGTAATATTCTCAAGAAAGACTCGTCCGAGTGTAGTATCGCGTGACAACTATTTCTGGATTACTCCGTCATAGCTTCCGCACTACACCTAAAAGGCCAAGATGGGTTTGGTATTCTACGGTCCTCAGTTTCAGCAGGATCCCTGGTCGAAAGCAGTATGTCTTCCCGATGACTCGGTAAACGACACTACAATCAAATGGGCCTCCACTGAGTGGGGGATCTCATGCCTCCTTTTTTGGGATTACTCCCTCAAAGTTAACATGACTATATCGCCCGTCCTATCTTAAAGTTTGCCTAAGTCCGGGTATAAGACTTATGAGTAATCACCAAGCACCCTGAAAATCAGGAAAATCCAAACAAACATATATACAAAATATAACACATAAACAATAATAGCACATATACAGATATAAACAAAGATAGGCTCAACCCACTTAGGGATGGACCAGCAAGAGGTCAATCTGTCCCCAGTGAAGTCCCCATTTTTCTGTAGCAGTAGAAATGTTCAAGACTAAGCCATTGGATTGACTAGACTTTACACAAATCAAAATAAAAATCACCACCGCGCTTTATTGTTTCCAAAGGAATGGGAAAAGAGCGAATAACCCAAAAAGAGGGGGAAAGATTCAAGGTAAGGGGGTTGGTTATGCAAAGGGAAGGTATTAGAACCCTAAACATCTACGGTACTCCGCAGGAACCTCTTTGTAAAATCTATATTTTTTGGATATAAAAATGTGTTGTATAAAATGGATGGTGGAGGTGAGAAGAGAAATATTTTTTATGATTTTTTCACCCGCCGCGGTTGCGAACCTTTAGTGCCTACGTACCACCTTTCATGCAATAGGGGATCAGGGTACACGTAGTTCCTCTTTTAAAAATTTGAAACAAAAGTGCATTGGTTAATTTTTAGAGATAATACATCATCGTCATTGTCCGTGTGGAAAACATACTTACTACCTACAATCATGAGAAAGGAGAATTTGCATCATCTCAAAGTGGAGGATATGGCTTGGATTTTAAAATCAACAATGCCTCACTCAACACCCAAGTGGAAAATATCTCTCTTCACTATATATTGTAGAAGTATAGTTGTTTGCATCACTACAAGGATTGACAAGAGTCTAATATTTTTGAGAAAATTTTAAAGTAAAAATCCAAAGTGGCAAAATGGTTTGAATGAGATTGATTGACTTTTAGTCTTCTCAAAAAAATGTCAAAGTATTATTAAATAGATTGAAGTTTATTTATGAAAATATTTTGAAAATGCATGGACCTAAATCCAAGTTTATTATGAAAGTGATTTAAGTTTCAAAACAAGAAGAGTTTTCAAAAGAAGGGGGACGATTTTTGAAATTAAAGAAGATGGGAGGAGAAGAAGAGACTATCCTAAAGCATAAGGTAAAATCTAAGGATAAGAACCATCTAACCAACAAGAAGCCAAAAAAAACTTGACATTATGAGCCAAGATAAAATTCCCCTTCTTTGGATTGAAACCAAGAAAGCAAAGATGCTAGACCTCTTCAAGTGTATTAAGTCTTCACAAAAATTGGACAGAGTAACGACTGTATGCGGGTGAATTCCAGATTACAAACAAAGGATGTAATCACAAAAACCTGCACACAAAGACAAACAAGCAACCCAATGTCTTGAGGTAAACCTCAAGAACTCCAGACAAAATAATCAGATAAAGTCACAAAGTCTTCAAGACAGGCCAAGGTTTCTAATCCTAAGTCCAAGAAATAGTCCACTGCTCCATAATGCTAAGGATAGTAACCAAATAGTCCAAGTACCATTACGAGTTTTTTAGAGTTTATGTTAATTATTAAGTATCTTAGAAAAGAAAAAAAAGAAAAGCTCAAGTGAGCAAAAATAAAATGGTAAGAATATAAATACTCAAATTAGCAAAGATGAAAAATGACATGAAATGAAAAATGATGGAAAATAAATAGTACATAAAGCATAAAAGAGTAAAGGCATAAAATGAACAAGTCAATAATTAGTGGTTAGTTGGATGACCATCTTGAAATTTGCATTTGGAACTCATTAGAGGATTGGTAGAACCAAAGCCTCCACACAACAAGTTGCATTTGCTTTTTGTCAAGTATATCATCCATTTGGAATTCTCATAAGTACCATTTAATGATCAACGATGTTTAAGTGATCCGTGTTGACCAAAGGTGTTGTAGATCCATTAGAGGATTGGAAGAACCAAAGCCTCCACACAATGAATCTCAAGGTTATTGGATCAAAGAGATCAAATTAACATACCTGGGCTTGCAATCATAAGTTTGGGCCACAAACAATCATTTATTCGAATCGGGACAAAATTTAGCGCCATGTTAAGCAATCGTAAGTGGACTTATATAGAAGTCGCACCTATTTTGAGGCTGGTCAATAACAATCTATGCACTATTTGTTTTGAGACATGATATAGAGATCATGCTCCAACAACATTTAGTGCAATAAGAAGGGGATGAGATGAAGAGGAATTAGGGTAAAAAGAGAAACCACATTTGGATTAAAAATTTAATCAAACTATTATTAAAATCATTCATCCATTTTTTGTGGAGTTAAACTCAACACCATGGATCCAATGATGTTAATAAAGTCATGATAAAAAAATCAACCCAAGATAGCCAGAAAATAATCACAAAATAATAATATATTTAATATATACATTAAAAGGTTTAAAAGTGTTTAAATAAATGGAAAATGATGAGGAAAATGTCAATTATATTCAAATTAATCAAGAAATGATAAATAAGACCATAGAAAAATCAGAAAATAGGTTAAGTAATTTTACAATTTTTTTTGTAATTTTTAAAAGTTAGAAACTATTTTTAAAAATTAAAAAAAAATGGGTGAAATAAACAAAAATAGTAAAGTCAGAAACAAAAAATAAAATAAGGTCACCAATATTTGTCATAATATCATTGGATCATTCCATAATTTTTTTCAGAATTTAAAAATGTGTAAAAATATTTTTAAACATTTTAAACAAATCAAATAAGTATAAAATTCTTAAAAAATATCAAAACACAAAATTAAATTGTGAAAAAATAAAAATATGAAAGAGAATAATCAAAAATATTTTTCATAATTTTTTCAGATTTTTTGGATTAAAAATGAATTTTCTATGATTTTTTTGAAATTTAAAACAATTAAAATATAAAAATCCGAAAAAGAAAATAAAAGAAAAAGATGTGGATCATTGGATGAGAGTCAAAATGTGTTAGTAATCAAATCCAAGGGATCTGGTGCACTGTGCATATCATGGTCTTTAATGAATAATGTACAGAATCATTAAATAAATCAGAATTTGAAAATAACAAATGTCATGCTTTTATTGGTTAGAAGATGACACGTTGGTCATCTTCAACCTCCAACCCTCACGAATTACAGGTCTCTTAAACTGTAAAATCAGAAGCTCAGACCTATGCCATTCGCTTCGTCTCTTCAAGATGAAGACAGCCATACCCTCGCGACAAATTTATATAAACTATAACTCAAGCAATTTGGAAAGAAAGTTTTGAAAAGGGATTTAAAAATTCATGGTCAAAACGTGCTTCCAGATGAAAGTAAGTGTTGCAACTAGAACCAGGGCAATGAAAGCAACAAAATGATACCAAAGTTTTGAAGAATTGATGAAGGAATCTACCTATTGAAGTTGAGTTGCAGAGCTCTGAAACTTGACTTCTATAGAGCAATGTAGGGCACGATTCTTGAATGTAATTATATGGTTAGCTTCAGGGAAGATCAAGGAAGGTGAATTGATGGAAAAAATGGATTGAAAAAGGCTTGAGAATAGGATTCGAAATGACTGAATTCTGAGTTGTGAAGCAAGTTTGGCAGGGTTATTCTGGCTATCTAAGCTTGGGAAATTGAATGGGGGATGACCCTCTATTTATAGGGAATCAAATGGAATGTTCAAGCGTGTGAAATGATGAAGTTTGGAGGGAAATCGTGTGAACCTGATGCACGAGCAAAGTGTGATCTGATTTGCATCAAAACTCATCTAATCCTTGTGTTTCAAGGATATAATCCACTTTGGCAACTTGGTTAAACATGTTTAGATCACAAACGCGTGCTAGTTTGATGTTTAAAGGCCAAAACATGAGTTTCAAATTCTGACTTATGGAGAAACTTTAGTTCCAAGTTACCAAGTTCAATCCAATGGCATTTCCACCTCAAGGAGTCTTAGGGAAAAATTCTTGATGCTTTGGAAAGATGAGGTAACAAGATTTGCAATGGAAAAGGAATGGAATCAAATGGATGCTTGAGCTGAAAGTTACATGGAGTCAAAGTTGAAGAAAAAGAGTTGACTTTCCATACTTAGAAATATTTCAAATTCTTCTTTAAAAATGACCTATAATCTTTTGCATCCAAACACGGTCTTCCACTTAGAATTTGCTCTTGACCAAAAAAGATGGAATGAAGTAGATATCTTGAATGACATTTTTAAATTTGAACCACTCAAAATCTCCAAAAATTGAGCAAGTTATGACTTGTTGAAGTTGGCCAAAAATCATGAAATGACCTATAATCTCTTGCATTCTTAAGGCAACTTCCATCCATTTTCTCACTTTGCACATAAAAGAAGACATGAAGTACACATCCTTAGGATAATCATGAAAAAAGAATATGCTCAAGGTGATAAAAAGTGACCAAGTTAAGACCATTTGAAGTCACATATGGATAATTAGGGATTCATCTGGGTGACTTGTTGTCTTTCCACTTCACCAAGTTCCTTCCACATGAAAACTCCTTGGAACCTTTGAAGTGATTTGTTGGTAACTCATTGAAGAGCATGATGTATTTGAAATCACTCAAAAATACCAAAATATAAGCAAGATACACTCCTTTGAAGTCCAAAACCCTAGCCTCTAAATCAAGAGAATGCTTGGTGGAACTTTGCCAAGTTTGAACAAACTTTATGTGCCAATATTCTTCCTTTGTGAATAGAAATTGTTAAGAATGATAATGAGGACTCATGGCCACCAAAACCACTTCCATACCAACCTCCAAACAAACATCAATAGTGAGGTTTGAATTTCTCAAGCTATTGACTAGGGCATGGAAATAAACTCATGAACCCATGAAGCAACTTGCTAAACCTCATTTCCTTTACCTACATTATTAACAAGCAAGACAAACCACTATTGCATTTTGTTAATTAGAGAGAAAATCAAAGCAAAATATCCATGATCACAAAAGAACACAAGTTAAGGGGCTTGGTAATTCCTCAAAGAGCAAAGCTAAAGGTAGGTAGAAGAACCAAAAGCCCTAATGTGATTTTATCAGCAAGTTATACACCCAAAAAATTTATACTATGGCTCCAAGAAATTCATAATCATTAGGTCAAAACTTTAATCAACAAAAATCCGCCCTCCTTAGTACTACGAAAATCAGCCCCAAAACAGTAGATTAATCAAGCTATCCCCTAAGTTGAAAAAACAATTGCTTGGTATTAATACAATAGCATTAAAACAATATAAAATAGCTGAGAAACCAGACCATTATTCACCCATGTGTTTAGCTTAAAAAAGAGGATGGAAAACTAAGTGAATGGCTAATTGCTTAGCTTGTGTATTTCTAATCTTAATTTATCAGTACCTCTATTAAATTCATATATTGAAGTCATTGTTAGAAACTTCACTGATGAATGCAATTCTGAAAGTTGAAATCACTTTAATAATTTAATTTAAAAAAAAGAAATTTAACAAAAATTTAAAGAAAGGATTGAATACAGTTAAATAGAGGAGGAAAAACAAAAAAGAAAACATTCTTATGTAAATTGAATTTATTTTTAAAAGTTAAGTTAAAAATGGAGTTTAAAACAGACATTTTAGGATTAACATTATGTCGTTTCCAAGAACCTTCAAAATGTACACCCAAAATCGGCGGTTTTAATAAATGCCGTAATAAAACCACCATAATTTACGCGTTTTTTCTAGTGATGTGAGGATTGGATTGGTGATGATTTCACGTCGTTTGTGCTTCATTGGTAGAGAGAGATGTGTCATCCCTTCATTTTGTTTGCCATCTGGACTCCACTTATCCAACTCATTAAGTAAACTGCCATCTGGAAGCTGTTTTTGGAGTTTGACTAACGGTTCACCAACAGAAGGACTAATGTGGTTATGATTTGAAAATTAAAAGAACCAAAGTTACACGAAAAAAAATTTAAAAGAGCAAAGTGAATCAAAGAATATAGTTTAGGGACCAAAGTAGATATTTTCCCTAAAATAAAAAGTAAAAGATCCAAATTCATGTCAGACAAGATTAATTTAACATGGAATAAAATTACACACCAAAAAATATATCTAAATGATGTATTCATTTTATTAAAAACAACATTAAAAAAAATTGAGCAGAAGAAACCGACAATAACAAAATGATTTCTCTTTTCATGTAAGATGCACTCTAATTTTAAATTCCATTAGTGGAACTATGACTCAAAGTGCTCATTGTTATGTGAACTTGGTTTATTTCCACGGCTACTAAAATTACAAATTTGTGCCGGAAATTGAATTATGGATTAACATTTAATATTTCCAAATTTTAATTATTATTTATTTGGAATATTATTGGTTTTCAATATTAGTACAATAGATATGGGTTATTATTTAATATTTCTAAATTAATTTTCATTTATTTTGTATAGATCTTTTTATTGATCATCATCAAAATAACGTGTTACTTAATGCTTTAAAAAGTGAGACTGTTTTTACAATATTCAATTAATTAATAAAATTTATCATAAAAGTGAAATTTGGACTAAGAACGTGTTTTAAAACCTCGTCTTATACTCATTTCCAAGTAACAAACTAACACGCGTTACTACAATTGCACTTATTTTTTTTACACAACATAAGAAATCAAATATACGATTTAGATGTACAACATTTTAAAATTAAATGTGTTAATGGTGCAATTGAACTATGTTATTCTAGATTAATAACAAAAATGTGTTGTGTTCCTTCTTGACATAATTTACTCTTGTTGCAAGGAGGATTATGAATAGTATTACCACAAGAAATTTTGCAACATAATAATTCTTATAATTCCTATAATCAAATAAATAAATGTTAATCTTTAACTTATATTTTAGAAGTTCATTCTATATAAGTATATTATAATTCAACTACAATAAAAGAGACACAAATTGACATGATTATAGATTATGATAATGTAGAAAAAATGTAATTCAAATTATGATATTGTTGTAAATCTTAAAATTAAATTTTTATAATACAACAATAATCCTAATTTGTTAACTTAAAACCATGAAGACAAATTAAATTTCTTAAAACAGTGTGATAAATCCTAATTTTCTCAAAATACAGTAAATATGCATCCAAAATCACATGATAAACAAAACATATTTAATCAAAAAATGAAAAGTACATTAAAAGAAAAGATCATATGAATTAAGCTCAAATTCATTCATTGCTATATACATAATGAAAGTTTATAGTTTGTTCAAAGTGAAAAAGTACATTTAAAATGAAAAAGGATATATATATATATATATATATATATATATATATATATATATATATATATATATATATATATATATATATATATATATATATATATATATATATATATATATATATATATATATATATATATATATATATATATATATATATATATATATATATATATATATATATATATATATATATATATATATATATTGACTCCAAGTTTATTATGGATAAATATTGTAGATGTCTCGTTTACAACTAAGATGCTAGTTATATTATGAATCCAAATAGTCTACACTATTTAAAATATCTTAAAATTTTTTTTAAATGTTAATTACATTGGAACTAAAGTTATAAAAAATATTTGTTGATTAAAACTTACATAGGGGTATTACAATATCCAAATATGATACATGATTTAGTAAATTCTTCAATTCACTAACAAAAAATCGGCAAGATGAATACACTACTTAAACACATTAGAGTGACTAATTCTTAATACTTATAAATATGAAAGAATTGTAATTGAATTGTCTCTGCATACAACCATAAGTTATATAAATCAATTGATAACTATAAGCAAACCCACATATATAACATACTTTAGATACTTTTATGAAAGTTGTTCAATTCATTATTAATAATCAGCAAGTAATACACCCAAAAACTTTATACGATGGCTCCATGAACTTCATAATCATTAGGTTAAAACTTTAATCAACCAAAAAGAGCCCGAAAACAAAAATCCGCCCTCCTTAGTACTACGAAAATCAGCCCCAAAACAGTAGATCAATCAAGCTATCCCCTAAGTGGAAAAAACAATAGCCTGCTATTAATACAATAGCATTAAAACAATATAAAATAGCTGAGAAACCAGGCCATTATTCACCCATGTGTTTTGCTTAAAATAGAGGATGGCAAACTAAGTGAATGGCTAGTTGCTTGGCTTGTGTATTTCTAATCTTAATTTATGAATACCTCTATTAAATTCATATATTGAAGTCATTGTTAGAAACTTCACTGATGAATGCAAATCTGAAAGTTGAAATCACTTTAATAATTTAATTTAAAAAAAAAGAGAATTAAAAAAAATTAAAAAAAAGGATTGAATATAGTTAAATAGAGGAGGAAAAACCAAAAAGAAAACGTTCTTATGTAAATTGAATTTATTTTTAAAAGCTAAGTAAAAAACGGAGTTTAAAATTGACATTTTAGGATTAAAATTATGTCGTTTCCAAGAACCGTCAAAATGTACACTCAAAATTGGCGGTTTTAATAAATAGCGTAATAAAACCGCCATAATTTACGCATTTTTTCTAGTGATGTGAGGATTGGATTGGTGATGATTTCACGTCGTTTTGGCTTCATTGGAAGAGTGCGATGTGTCATCGTTTCATTTTGTTTGCTATCTGGACTCCACTTATCCACCTCAACAAGTAAATTGCCATCTGGAAGCTATTTTTGGAGTTTGACTAACGGTTCACTAACAGAAGGACCAATGTGGTTATGATTTGAAAATTAA